>JBBPMO010000871.1:0-15311 GCA_038090315.1 Xanthoconium stramineum | reverse complement strand
TTGGTTTTGGTTGCATTTAATTATCTAACTCTTCTCCAGTCCTCCACAATACAATACAAATATTTAAAAGCAACAGCCAATCTCCTTCTTCTATATATGATAGAAGAGAAGCAATTTTTGCTTCTTTACCAGCTTACAATAAATCCTCTTTATATGCATTCCTTATTATTTGTGAGGGGACAGGACTTCTGATTATGGAATTGATGAAATAGTTGGCTTGGACTGCATTGTTGGCCTTTCCAGAAATGATTTGTTAAACAATAGTATATTTGCTAATAGGAGAATGTTTAGTAGGATGGTCACCATGATGGTTTTGCCTCTCCAGTTTAATTTCTTAAAGATTTCTAACCATAGTAGACTTCCTAATGCCAATTTGGAATGCAATTTCTCTATAGCAAAAATCAAAAAAAGTAAAAGAAATAATATTTTCTCTTTAAACAGTAAGAAGATGTTTTATCATGGCAATGAGGGAATTTACCTGTGATGGTAAGGTTTATATATGCTGTATCACAACTGGTTACATAAGGGTGACATAATACAGCCCTTACCTAAGATGTGTAATCATATTACAGCATCCTAGGGTCTGATATATATAATGCAATTTCAAAGTCAAACAACTGTCCCAATAAATCATTATTTTGATATGGCTGCCATTTCACCAAATGTTATCCAAATCCTTTGAACCTTGAACCCATAGAAAGCCAAGAGTGATTACTTTATTTTGTACACTTATAGATAGGGCAAGGGTTAGGGGTTATTTGGGACCATCACATTTAGTGAAAAGCATGCAAACATTGGGACAGTTTTTTGAGCCACTATATATATATCAAATCTCTCATGTCAATTGTTATCAAGGTCGTTCAGGATGTTACGTGTCATGATGCAACGTGTGACAAAAAGGGAGCATATATAAGTACCATGTAGGGTTTTTGACTCTCACATGCTCTATCTTGATCCACTAGTCAGGCAATGTCAAGCATCCCTAAAGCATCGTTCATAGGCAATACAACATCCTTACTGCCACTCTCAAGTGAGGTTGGTGGAATCCACATGACACTGAACAAGAGCACAAAGCAGTTGTTGCTATCTTTCCCACCTGTTGGCATGGATGCTCCTTTTTGTGGGGATCTGAACCCCAACAAGTACACAAAGCTTTCTGGGGCCACAAGCTATGTTAAGGCCCTAAATGATTCCATGGAGATTCTGGTGGGACATCATGCAAGTTGTCACATCCCCTCCACTGGATGTTTTAAGGAAGATGTTTACAAAGGCATTGTTGATGAAGAATGCAATGGCTGTGAGTCTAGCAGATGCTGAGCAGAAGTGCCTCCATTGGGAAAGTGCCTTGTGTCAATTTGTGGGTGAGATGGTAGTTCAGGAGATCTCTTGAGCAAATGTTGTTGTTGGTACAGACAAAGCTAATACTATGAGGGGACAGTACATTACTGCCATTGCTCACATCAGGATGCAAGACTTTTGTCTGTCCAGAAAATGGGAAAAGTAATGTGTTTTGATGCCATTGCCCCAGTGTGGTGAGTTCCTTCCTTCTGCAAAGTGCAAAACACTGAGCCTGCTTGCATATAGTAATTTTGAACACATGTGAAGCATTTTTGGACACTTTCATTTCACCTTGAACCAAACAATACTATGGTTTCAGGCACTTGTCTGGATGTATTCTTTGTTTCTGTAGTCTTTATTATTCTTCTCTCTAGTGCTGTAACTTATTTATACAGCAATCCATTACCCAGTATTCACTGAGAAGTGAACTTAGAACTAGCAAAAGTAGTGCTCCACTCTGTTGGGTAGAGCTCCACTATGATGTGGCAGGGTTTTTCATTGGTTGTTCCCTGAACAATGTTGGCATCTGACTCACCAGGATCATGTCTTGCCAATGCTGGAGGTGACTCTCAGTGCTTTTTCACTCCAAAGAGCTCTGAAACAAACATCACTGAGGTACCTGGGTGCCTACAAAGGCTTGTGCCACTGTCTCCACAAGAAGACCTAAGGCCATCAACCTTCATACTTACAAGTCAGTGGCTACACAGTTTCTGTGGGGATGTTTGGAACACTGGATTTGTGCAGCCAGTGAGTATCTATTATGTGGTCAAACACATCAATGGCTAAAGACTTGGAGACGCTTTCTGAGCAGTCAGTACCTTCTTCTCACAAGCCAAGCTCAGTTCTAAAAGTCCTGCACAGCGAAAAAAAAAAGGAGTTCACAGTTGTTCAAATTGATGCCATTGCTCAAATCTCATCTTGTGTCTTCTGATGAGGAAGAGGTGGTTGCTATAGCTGAGCTTGTGAGTAGGATTTGTCACCAAGCGATCTGTTGGCTGATCATTCCAATAGGTCCAGAAAGGCATCAATGGTGCCAGGGCCAACAACACAAAGGAAATGAAGTGCACAATCATCAACTGGATCACCCTGAAAGGTCAAACACTCACCCCACATATTCCATGTAATATGAAGTCTAGTTGAGGCTTTCACCATGAATGTACTGGCACCCAGCTGGTTATGATTGGTCTAATACTGGATACGTACTTCAACCTAGCTAAAGTTAAATAACTCATTCCTGATATGGTGTGTCACAGAAGCAAGGAGAAATTGTACACTGGACAGCTTTGGGTTGCAGGAGACCAATGGCCTGTATTTTTTATGTGAACTTCACATATGATCCAGAAGATCCTTGGAATGGCCTATTGCACAGTGGGGTATTGGTATTGGTTTGTCTTCTTTTTTTCTTGTGCTCCAAGTTGGTTGTGGGGTTACTGATGGATCATACCTATACAGGCATACAAGCATACATTCACTTCTCCAAGTTCCATTGACATTGAAGATCCAAAGGCCACACTCTCTTGCAATGTTTGCATCCATGGGATGTACTTGGTAACTAAAGCCTTGATTGCTTATGTTGCAACACAAGTAAGTTTCTGTTTTGATTGGATCTTTGCCTTCAGTAGCTCACCCTTTTCACAGGCTCATTTGCCTTGACATCTGCCCAAGTCTTTTCACATTCAGACCTTTCAATGGACTCAGAGCACTTTTACAACAGTGTCCTTGAACTCCTTGATGATCTGGAGGAGAAAGATGAGGTTGAATTGCTTCTGGGGTGGTGGAACAGGTAAGAGCTTGATGCATTGAGAACTCATTACTGATAGTTCCATGGGCAGATTTTCCTGACCAGTATTTGGTTGTCATCTGAGAACAGTGCACTGGTGACAATCTCTGGGAGCAAGCAGCACTTTGAGCAAACTCCACATCCACTGCCAGAGGTACCATGGCCCATCCAAGGTTGCAGATGGCAGACAGTTCATTTCATCCAACCACCTACTACATGATTGTTCACCTATGTTCACCTGTATATACCTTTAAGTAGCATCATTGTCTTTTCCCTCTTGCCTGGGTACATTCCATTGAACAGAGACTTGTAATGTTTTAGATCTAGCTTTGCAGCTATGAGTTACCTGAATCTATTTAGTATTGTTGTTCTTTGACAAGCTGCATGTCATTACAAAGTTCCATCAGCTTGTTAACTTCCTGATCATAGATTCAGCAGAGTGATTTAAATCAGATCCATTGGTGAAAAGTACATCAGATATTATATAGCACTATCAATCCTACAACTGCAAGATATCAAGTGACAAAGTGTGTGCCACTATGATTATAGATTCTAAGAGATTACAAGCATTATATACCTCCAACAGACTGTTGATTTCCTGATCATATATATCTGGGAGTATTAGTACTTAAAAATTTTCCTAATATAGACCTTGCTCAGGCTGCATGCAGTGCAACACCTGACTAGTTGGGTATCTCCTGAGATAGGATTTGAGAAAACATGGCACAGTAATCACCTCTGAACACCTTCCTTCAAAAGTGATGCATTCTGCTTCAAGATGTGCTGGGCCACCTGCTTATGTAATTCTGAATGCTGCATGTGTTACACAATCATCATGTGGAAACAGGGAAGTTGTGACTTCTGATGGTTAAGCTGGAACTTTCAGGTTTGGGGGTCATTCAGAATGCCAACAGACAGGGACCTTTTTTGTTTCTTCTGTCAGTTATTTGGGTCCAGCTCATTCCCTTTCCAAATGCAGCCAAACCTGGTTCTGGAAGTCCCCACTCACCCAGATGATTGATGGTGTTGTGCAGAGTTGCAAGACTGCTCATGGTGGTCAAACACTACTAAACTTACTACCAACCAGGAGGTGGCACATAGGCCCACAATTTTGAGCTCAAACTTCCAATCTTACATGTCTCAATTTGACATTTGCCACTGTGTGGCCCCAAGCGCTTGATGAACAGAGAAGAAACCCCACCAAATAAGGTAATTTTGATTTGTTCATTGAGATCTCAGTCATATCTACCATGTCCTCCAGGAGTCAAGAGGGAATGAGCAGAGTGTTGAACCTGATGTGGTGCAGCAATTGCTTGGTCACCAGAATAAGCTATCAAAGAGTGCAATCATGATGCCTCCCTCCATCTTGCTTTTCCCTGTTTTGAGTGCACTTCTGGCTTGACCACTCATTCACCCTATGAACTCTATCCTGTCCTCATCAAAATGACTAATTGGCAGTCACTTTCAGAACTTTTGACAGCCTTGGGTGAATTGGTAGCTCTATTGTTTTCTCAGTGGCCATTCTTTAGTGGTCTTCAACAGACTAATTAATTAATACATGCCTTGCTGCCAAACATTGTATGTGTTCAACCAGGTTTGTACTCCCTCTGGCCATGTGTGGAGGAAAATGACTAACTTCATCAAGCTTGCTGGTGACTCCACACTTGGACTGGCTAGCATCAATCTTGTGCTTCACATGTACACTTTCCAGCTTACTACTACCCATCCTTTATCCCACTCACTGTGATCACCACAGTATAGTGATCTGGTCTCAAGACAAGTGGGTAGGTGGCAGCATGCTCTTGCTTATTCTCAGGCATTGGTCCCTCATTTTGCAAGGTGTGTGAAGGCATATTTAATCCTTCAACATGTGCTGATCTCAGGTTAGGGTTAGGTGTGCACTCAAGGTGGTCTGGGTCCAAGGTGTTCACTGTACTATTGTCAACAGTAACGCCTCCATCCTCATGCCCACTTTCATTCACTTCCCAGTGACTAAATATGGCCAACATTGTGATGGCCTCAAGCTGAATGCACTCTTTGACTGGTTTGCCTGTTTTGGCCTCCAGTTAGGCAGTTTGAGTAGTCATTTGGCAATAGGGTTGAGATACAGAAGGAGCGTGTCCCATTCAACACCTTCACAAAAGTTGACCAAGGCAGCAGTTGCATGTACATGGACACTGCCCAAACAAGTCAACTGTGTCATTTCAAGTGTCAAAACTTGTTTGCCAAGGTTTGGGCACTTAGAGCATTGGTATCAACACAACAAAGAGCGATTGGTGGTAAGATTCAATGTCAATATAATCCACCTGATGCTGACATCACAGTTGCACTCACTTCCAAGTCTGCACACATGCCGTCAGTCACACCTATATTCAGTCACAACCTCTGTCACACCCATGGTCAGTTACAACAGTAAAACACTCTTTTCAAACCATCTGCAACAATGGTTGACACCTCACCAGCCTCACCTCACACTCTGCCATCAAAGTCACAACTTCAGTTGCCCCTGGACACTATACTGATTCACCAGTTTACTTCACTGAGTGAATATCACTCAGGGGACCTATCTTTAGGCTGACAAGCAGTCCTAAAAGATGTGGAGAAATATATACAGGTCCCTGCTCATCAGTTTAATATTTGGCTTTCCCCCTTTAAACATTCCAGAAATGTGCAAGAGCCTGGCAGATAGCAGTGTTTTGAAGGTCACCTTGCAGGGCATGACCCTCCAATGAGCTAGTTTTGAGGTCACACCAGATCAATCAAATGTCCCTGAAAGCGATATGTTTAACCACTTGTTGGTGTTGTGTCAAAGATATTCAGCCAAACACCCAATTGCAACTTCTCTTTCATTTCAAAACCATCTACAACATCCCTCTCAGAATGCCAAGACACAGCCCACCCATATGCATACATCATATGTAATCATGCTACAAATCAGGACAAAAATCCCACTGTGAATTGGATCCACTGGTTTAATATCGCTATTCCTCTTGAGTTTAAGAAGAACAATGTGCCTTGTTCACAGCAAGACATATGTGGCTCTCCCTTTTTCTGAAATCTGCCTCACAAGCCTTACCATTTCAGAACAAGCAAAAGATCATGTGGAACCTATACACTATCATATGTGAGGACCCTCTTTCACACTTTGCCTTAGTAATTATGATCAAGAACACATCCATGAGGCTTTGGTGTAGTAGTTGTGCATTCCTTGTTGTGTCAGGGCCCATTGACTTTTTGATGGTACAATATTTAATTGTGCTTTGTTTTGTTTTCCATTCCTCACTGTGATGATCTAGAGTGTTGAAGACATCATCTCTCTCTTTTACCTTATCAGCAATGCGACCAAAGAGCAGTTGGGATGGGATCCAACTGTTGAGTGCATTCATGTAGAAAATGAGATTCAGTACAGGTTTACAATTTGCAATCAAACTTTCACCATGACCCATGCACTTGCCACATATGGTGCAGATGTGATGGTGAGTCGTGGCACTTGGGTGTGGGAAGCATGGGACATCTCTGGAAAGATCATTGTGATAAAGGACACATGGCGAGATGAGGACTGAGATTCAGAGGGGGTGATCCAAAAGAGGATCCTCAAGGACATTTGGGACAAGTTAGGGGAAGAGGCAGAAACAGAGGTGAAGAAATATTTCCTGGAAGTTCTCACTTACAAAGATGTCAATGTCCATGGAAAGGTTGATAAAATGTTGAAGCTGGGCAGGGAGGAAGGCTTGAAGTGCTTCCCTGTCATGGTCAAACCCACACTTTCTGAAAGGTGACATTTATCCAGTGTGGGGTATATCTCCAACCTGGACTTGGAGCAGCTCCCAACAGGACAGATGAGACATGCCTTTCCTGTGGGTGCAAATATCCCATCCAAGGTGCATGCCTACACTGTTTTTCAAGAAGTT
The DNA here is from genome assembly GCA_038090315.1 of Xanthoconium stramineum. Taxonomy (NCBI): domain Eukaryota; kingdom Fungi; phylum Basidiomycota; class Agaricomycetes; order Boletales; family Boletaceae; genus Xanthoconium; species Xanthoconium stramineum. The sequence goes on along the minus strand of JBBPMO010000871.1, from coordinate 8,282 downwards.
GGAACCCCTCTCATGGATGTGACTCTCCTGGCCAACTGCCTCACTTGTTTGCATGGGTCACAAAAGGGTAAGTGTTCTGGGCACACCACCTTTTGCATTTGACTCATTATACAATGAGTAGCCTTGTATTATATGCACCACACAGGCTGGGTGCATCATGATTTCAGTGTTATGAATGTGCTGTGGGTTGAAAAGGATGGCCAGGGGATTGGCAAACTGACAGATCTCAAATATGCAAAAAGAGTGGACTCAGAAACCTCTCATGATGTTCAAACAGTGATGTGCTATCAAATATCCCATGCTCCATATTCACAATCAATAGGGAACATTGCATTTTATGGGCATTGAAGTGGAGATCCAACAATACCTTTTTGCTCTAAAAGGCTTAGACACAATGCAACCTTCATTTCACATGAATTGTCTTCACCACCTTGAATCTCAGTGGTGGAGTGCTATGTGGGTTCTACTCTGGCACATTGACAGCAAATTGCCCACCAGTGACATCAATGGGCAATTGAAGTGCTTTCACACTGTGTTTCCCCCTCTATACAAACAACAAACATGTCACCCTTTCTTTCTGAATTCTAATATGTTCTGTGCCCTCACAACCCTCTCAAAGTCATACAGAGATGCATGCACCAGTATTGTCAGACTGGCATATCAACTTCAAGATTGCTATGAGAAGGTAGAGAAGCATTATCCTGAAGTCTGGCTTAGTGATGATCTCATGCAGGAAGTACACAAGGTAGCATTGGATGTTTACTCCAGTAGTTTTGAGAACTTGGAAGAAACTGGAACACCCCAGAACCCTTTGGACCCCACAGTTACACCTTGAACTCAATCATCCACTAGACCCAATACCCCAATGGACTTCTCCTCATCCTCAAAAAGAGTTTTAGGACATCAATACACAGTCAATCCAGTATCCTTGCCCTCACCACCCAAGCATATCACCTCCCTGCCACCCTCCAGCTCCCAACCCAGCACCCCAGTGATCAACCCCTTGCCACCTGTCACTTCCCTAGTCACCACAACTCCCCCTGCCATGTCCACAACCAACCCCCTAGCCTTGACCACCTCATTGACTACTGTACCTTTGCCCACTACCCCACCACCACAGCCCCCTGTCAACCCTGCACCACCTCCAGCAAGCCCAATGTCCACCACCACCAACACTACCAAAATTAAAACAGCACTCCCTGCAGATTTCTCAAGAGAAACTAAGGATGCTGTCTGCTGGATAAAAGCCATGAAGGCATACTTTGCAGTCAACCCATTGACATACACCACAAATGATGCCAAATCAGTGACCCTGCTCAACAAAATGAGCAAGGGACAAGGAGGCCACTTCACTGAAACTTGGCTCAATATCTTGGCAGATGCAAACATAAAGGCCTCAGACAAAACCTTTGACAAGGTGACAGGGCCTTTTCCTTTATGTTCTACCCACCAACAAGCAGAGATGGCCAGGGACAAACTTAACAACCTCAAACAAGTGGCAACCAGAAAGGACAATGGATTCCAGACATACCTCTCTGCATTCCAAAACCATGTTGTGCAATCCCAAGCAGGAGATACTCCTGAAGTCTGAAGACTATTTGCCAAAGGATTAGATGTCCAGATCGCCACCATGATCTACTCCATGGAAAAGGTCCCTGACTTCCTGAAAGGATGGATGGACAAAGCCATTGACTTCCACAAACAACAAGCTCACATCATTGCTCTCAAGAAAGGCCATGGCTTACCCCTCTCCTCCTTTTCCTCCAATTCACACTCCACCAGAGATCCAGATGCCATGGATGTGGATACCATTTGCTTAAAGAAACTCTCCCCAGCTGATCAAGCTCACTGTATTAGAGAGGGACTCTGTTTCAGATGTCACAAAAAGGGTCACAGTGCAAATGAATGTCAATTCTTCCAAGTCCAAGGGAAGTTGAAGGGAAACAACCACCCCCAACTAGTCAGAAATGCTGAAACTTCCTCTCCCTCCATGCCTACCACTGCCACCATAGCTTCTGTAACCCCCATTGATGCCTATATCCGAAACCTCACTATCAAGGGTAGGATCCCTGAAGATATCCTCCAAACTCTGAAGATTTGCTACAAGGAAGACAGAGAAGATGTGGCTGCAGCCACCACATTCTTTGACAATGAGGGTTTTTGATTAGGAAAGTTGCTTCAACGTCTTCTTCCCATGACTTGTCCCATGTACTAGTAGCCTTGCCCAATGAATGAACCATTCATCTCCCTATCAAACTAGCTATCCTACAGGATTTAGACTTGCAATGGCAGATTACTCCAGGAACCAAAATGGCCCCAGCAGACACACTCTCCAGACGTGACCATATGCCCAGAACCTGTCATCATCCAGGCATTAGACCTTGCTTTAGCTTGGAAAATCTGATCTTCTACCCAGTCAGATCCACTGGTACTTTAAGCCTTTGAAGCCTTAAAACTTGGCTCTCCTTTGTTTCCTCACTCATCCAAAGACAACTGGCATATGACCAATGGCCATCTATACTTCAAAGGTTGGATGTACATTCCCCCACATGAATGACAAGCTATCACATAATCTATACATAATTTCCCCACCACTGGACATGCCAGACATTTTCAGACCAAAGCCCTACTAGAATGGGACTTCTGGTGGCCAGGCCTTTCCTTCTTCATCAATGCCTTCATTTCTGGATATGCTGTATGCCAACAGAACAAGGTCAACCATCACCCCACCTGCCCTCCATTTACTCCCATCCCATCATCCTCCTCCCTCCTACCCTTCAAACAACTCTCAGTCGACCTGGTCACAGATCTCCCTCCCTCCAGGTCATTTAGTACCTGCAGGGCACTCAAGCTCTTCATATCCACTTTTAGAAATCCCAAGGTCAATCTCTCTCCTCATGCTTTCCATGACTTTGACTGGACTGCAGACCCCTCCAACCATATCTCCTTAATGGGTTACATCTGGTTTTTCTATGGGGGTCCCATGGTGCATGCATCTAAAAAGTAGGTCACTCACATGCTCTCCACCACAGAAGCCAAGTATATTGCCCTTTCTGCTTGTGCACAGGAGGGACTTTGGCTCAAGTCATTTCTCCACTTCCTGCACCATTCAGTAGCACCACCACTTTGTATCCATGCTGACAACACCACAGCCATCTCACTGGCAGTGATGCCCAGTAATCATCCTCAAATGCACCATATTGGTGCTTGCTTTCATTTCATTTGTAAACACATCACTCATGGGACCTTCGAGTTATGCTGAACTCCCACCATCATCTTGCTCTTTCTTTGGTGTCATGCTGAGGGGATATATTGGACCTAAGTGTATGTTCCTATTCTAGAACACACTATTGATACTCTACTTGCAACATCTTGTTACACTATGCTATCTTGCTATTGCAGCATGCCACCAAACACACCATTTGTTATTTGTTATTTGTTGTCACATGTGACTTGTTAGCTTAAACTCTTTGTATCAGATGGAGCATCCTCCACCATTTTACATCCATGGGCTAAAATATGCATTCACCCATTCTGCTCATCCTACATTACTGACAACTACCCTAGTCAATTTGTATCATAGGTAGCTTGTCGATCATAGCTGTTTTACATCCAGAGGCTGAGTCAACTTGTATCATAGGCCTCTTCACTCTCCTGCCCCCTCTCAAGCCCCATCTTTGGATGGCCCTCTGGGCCCTTTGACAGGTCCCCCACCAAGCTCTGTGCTTACCCCCACAAGTTCTGTGAAGTAATCAAACATGCAAAGCAAATTGCTCAATGTGAGTGTACTTTGGTCAGACCCTTTTCTAACTGTAGTGATTTTCTTGACAGAAAAAGTGGAGAGCACTTTACTGAGGCTATCACTGAGTGTCAGCATGTTCTGACAGGTGAGTAGAATGACACAAATTAACTGCTCCCTTTTTGATGATCTTCTTCAGGATACTGGCCACAATATAAGAAAGACCTCAGCACATACCTGTTACAATCAGTTACCTGGATGAGTTTACCTTCTTTATTTCTGTTTCCCATTGCACCTTCTTCCCACTTGGACTCACTACCTTTACAGAGGACCACTATACTCTGCACTTAGGTCCCTGTTCTGTTACTCTTGTGCTGTATCCCACTAACACTGCTGTCCATGTTCCCTTTCTGCCCTTCCCTTCCTGAGTGGGATGGCTTCTCTTCTTCTTGATCATCACTATGTATTCCTCTGATCTTGGTCATTACCTTGACCTCTGCGGACAGCATCTACTCCTATAGGTGGTTTTCTTATGCTGCCTACATGTCCCCATTACTCAGCTAGTCTATGATGTTCTATCAAGTTCCTTAATGACATGTCATGTAGTACTTATACCACTCTGCCATTGTATTTGTTTTTATGCTTATTCTTCACAATACAATGTATCTTGTTGTGTCCAAGACTTACCTTGAGCTCCCTCAATAAACCTAGTCCACTAAAACCTTTAAGGACATTGTGTCTCTCTGTGAGCACCTCTCTTCTAGGTCAATTTCAGTTGCTCCAGGCAATAAAATCTCCTTCACATAACAAAAGAATAACTGTACTTTCAATCCCTCCTATTTAGAAGCAGGACTTGCCCACTCATGCAGCCATTTCCAGATGATGTTTTCACCTTAGTTGGGGACCTGACAACCAGACTCAAACAACCCCCTTAACATAGCAACCACTTCCCAGTTAACAAACAACCCCCTGCCCCACATACCAGTACCAGTCAATCCAGTAGCAGTTATCCCGGCACCCCCCAATCCTTTGATAAACCCTGTCATACCACCTGGCTCAATATCAACCCAGATCCCCACCTCTATAGGGGAAATCAAGACCACTTTACCTGTGGACTTCTCCACTAAACCTTCAGAAGCCTCCCAATGGATCAAGGCCATGAAACCCTACTTCTCTATAAATCCCAAGATCTATATCAATGACAAAATCAAAATTGCTCTCATCCTCATCAAAATGGGAACCAGGAAAGGAGTCTCCTTCTCCAAAACATGGTACAATAGAATGGCAAACACTGCCATCAAAGCAGAGGACAAAACATTGGACAAGTTTATAGAGGATTATGACCAGAATTTCAATTCCTTTGACATGAAAGAAAAAGCCCAAAGAGACACCTCCAGATTATACCAGAAACCAGGGAAGGACAAGGACAGAACCCCTAATAATGGATTCCAGGAATACATCAATGACTTCCAGAACCTGGCCAACAAAGCCAAATTCAAAGATAAACTCACCACCAGTACCCTCTTTTTAGCAGGGCTGGACAGACAAATCTCCACCATGATCCTCTCCATGGCCATCATACCTGACACCCTTGAAGAATGGATGAACAAAGCCAAAACCTTCCATAACTGTCAAGACTGGGTCAACTCTGGAACTATCTCTGGAATGTCTGGAGATTAGTGTCAGATGGGACTTGGCTTCAGCGACTCGGAGAGGAGTGCTGCACCCTTGTCAAGTCTTGTCCCAGATTTCGAAACATGGAGATAACTCAGAGGTAAGACTTAACATCACACAGTGACGAAGTCGAGTAGTGTTCAGAGGAGAGTCAGAGACTCTAGCAGAGGATCAGAGGGGAGTGGAATCTTAGTTGATATTCGAACTGAGGGGAATACATGGCTCGGGGGTACAGTACTTATACTATGGAGGTGTACAGGATCAGTAGTGGAGAATGGAGCTGAATAACAGGAACAGATGTAGAATGTTAAGGCTGTGCACTGGCTGTCTGGAATGCGAAACTGTGGCACAGGTTCATAGGATCAGTGGTGAGAATGCTACTAAACCTTAGTACAAAAAGGGGTAACTAAAATGGAGAATGATGAGAGGGAACCCTAATACATGTCCAGAGGTCCAGAAGTAAGTCCTGGGTGAGAATATATCGGAGTTCATGGCTATAACATCAGAGTAGGGTTGGAGTTGGCTTGGTCAGATGTATGGTATATGACAATAACCATAAACTCCACATCAATGACTTCAGATGAGGTAACTGCTACAACAACTTCAGACCCCAGAACTCACCTACCCATTGAACCCCTTGTAATCCAAATGCTATGGAAGTGGACTTTGTCAAACTAAAAAAGCTCAATCTCCAGGAACACAATAAATATATGAGGAAAGGATGATGCTTCAAATGTCAGAAGATTGGGCATGACACCAAGAACTGTAGATCCTCCAACAAACTCCAGTCAAACCCCCATTCTTTGCAAACTCCATGTACCACCCAGATTGGAACTATCTCCAGCAACCAGCCCACAACTGGAATGGCCACCTCCACAGCATTCTCCTCTTATGTACAAACCATTGGCAAAACAAAGAAGGAACTTCTCCAGATGTTGAAACTCTGCTATGAGGAATTCAAGGAATTAGTGGAACACATAAACATAGCCACTACCTTCAACTTGGACCCTGAGGATTGTTGAGCCAGGAAGATGTTTTGATGTCTTCTTTCCAGAATTTAGCCTGTGTCCTAGTAGCACTCTCTAATAAAAGAATCTTGTGCATTCCAGTAACAATCAGTTTGGGCTCAAAAACCATCAACACCTTCATCATAGACTGTGGGGCCACAGGAAACTTCATTGACATTGGTCTTCTGTCCCAAATCAACCTTCCCCTTTGATATCTCAAGCAACCTGTCCAGGCATACAATGTAGATGTAACCCTCAACTCAAAAGGAGATATTCTGTGGAAAGCTCAAGTAGAACTATGATTTCATGGGTCTCAAGAAACCATAGACCTTATGGTACTAAGCCTTGGATGATGAATGCACTGGCTTTGAAAATGGAACCCTCTGATTGATTGGAAGAAAAACTCTCTAACCTTCCCTCAACCCATCACTATGAAGGAAGTAGTGCCTCTTTATGAGTGCCTCCCTTCAGAATGAGATCACCATATTCCCCAAAGATACATCTTGTGATGGTTGGGACTGGATGCAGATCAAAAAATCTCCAGAAGACTCTGAAAATGATGGGATTGGATCTCCAGAGAAACCATTGGAAAAATCACTATTTCCATCCAAATTGCCCAACAGGAGAAAATCTCTGAAGCCACTATCCCCACCTAATGTTCTGACTTTGAAGATGTCTTTTCTAAGAAAAGCCATAAAATGTTACCTTCTCATTGACCCTACAACCATGTTATCAACCCTAAATTGGACTTCACCCTCAAAATTGCCAAAATTTATTCCCTCAATCCTGTGGAAAGAGAAGCATGCAAAGCATTCATCAACAAACACCTAAGGACAGGTCAAATCATCCCATCCAAATCTCCCCAAGCCTTCCCATTCTTTTTCATACCCAAAAAAAGATGGAACCTTATACCCTTGTCAAAACTACCAATATCTCAATTCATTTACCATCCATGATGCATACCTACTCCCATTCATTCAGAACTTGATTGATGACATGAAAGACTCCACCTTGTTCACCAAGTTTGACATCTGGTAGAGATACAACAACATCCAAATCCAAGAAGAGGATCAATGGAAGGCCACACCTCTGGTACTAAAATGGCTCCTGCTGATGCTCTTTCTCAACAGAACTCTGTGGACATTACCATGGATAATCAAGACATTGCCATATGCCTGGAACCTATGGTGATAAACACCCTAGATCTAGTCTTGACAGAGAAAATCAAGTCCTCCTCTCAGATGAATCCTCTCATCCTTAGGGCAATCAAAAATCTAACCCAGAATTCCCCTCTATTCAACCACTCTTTTGTATATGATTGGAAGTTCATTGATGGACTTTTCTACTTCAAAAACCAATCCTGCCAGAATCTTGCCATATCCTAGTACACTCCCTCCACAACTCTCCTACCCTTGGTCATGCTGGATGCTTCCATACCAAAGCCTTCCTAGAAAGGGACTTCTGGTGGCCCAGACTATCTACCTTTATCAATAATTTCATTTCTGGATGTGCCATCTGCCAGCAACACAAGATAAACACCCATCCTACCTGCCCACCTCTCATACCAATCACCTCTGCCACCACCTTGCCATTCAAGCAACTGTCTGTCAATCTCATCACTGACCTCCCCCTCTTGGGAGGGTTTGACTTCTTAATGGTCATGGTCAACCATGGCCTTATGAAGAGGGTAATTATCATTCCTTGCTCAAAAACCATCAATGCTGCTGGAGTAGGAAAACTTTTCCTTGAACATGTATTGAAACATTTTGGCCTCCACAATACTATTATCTCTGACAGAGGCCCTCAGTTTGCTTCTGCATTCACCAGAGAACTTGCTATACTGCTCAAATATGATGTTTTAT
>JBBPMO010000870.1:0-15321 GCA_038090315.1 Xanthoconium stramineum | reverse complement strand
ATCGTCCTCGTCGTCCTTGTCTTCATCGTCATTATTGTCGCTTTCATCCTCCGGGATTCCTTCATCGTCTGGGTGTGGAGAAGGAAGTGGCATCTCATGGTCCTCCGCAACTTCGTGGTCCAGAAGAGTGTCCAGCCATGGGTGAACAAGATACAGGCACCTCCACCGAGAGAGGTTGTCTCTTGTTCTAACTTCCAGCATTCCAAAGGGAGCAGTATTCACGCAGTAAGCACGTCGATATGCCGTAAATGTAGGGAGTCGGAAAGCGATGCACGAGAGCATCATCCGACTCTCTGCAAATCGAGGGGTAGATAGGTCATTCAGGCGATCGTATAGCCTGAGGGCTAGATCGAGGTTGAAGGAAAGAGCCTCCAATGCAGTGATGAGACTCTCCATCTCGGCATCCGGAATGGGCGTTGGAACGTGGGACGTAGCTGGTCCGTTGTAAACCGTGACGCGAGAGGGCAGGCAGCTGTTGAATTCACTGGACTCCCCAGTCCATGCGAGAATGTCCACATCTCCAGATCGGGTAAGGACATTGGCTAAAAGACGGCCCAGCGAGGTCTCCCCTTCTCCATAGTTTGCTATTAAGCTAGCGGCTTCGAAAATGCCGATCAAAGAATATGCGGCATCTTCTACCTTTGTTGTCGTTCGGGTCGAGGCAAGGCGTAACTTTTCCCGGATGTTGGATAGGCCTGGACAAAGTGCTTTCAGTTGCTCTGCAGAAATCCCTGTTGCTCGTTCCATCTCTGATATTACTTCTGAGCACTCCTTGTGATTCGATAACGGCAGATTGCGGTAAAGAGTCCAATCCTCCGTGCAGAAATAGACCTTCTTTGCTGCAATGTACTCCTGGAGTGTCCAACCACGCGTGTTCCAAACGCTTTCCGCGAGAGCACCGGCCGGTGACGAAGAGTTGACACCACGAAGGAAGACGATCATCAAGGCTGCACCTTGGTACCACTTAAACATGGCGACCAGCGATTCTTGGAGCACGGGCTTATCTGATTGGTTGATACAGACAGTATCACTCCAAGCCCATTGGAAGCCTCCTTGCTGAGCAATCTCGCAGTAGGTTTGTAACTTGTCGTGAGCCGGAGAGTAACTCAAGTCATACACCGCAATCTGTACCACGTCCTGGAACAGCGGTTCGTTGTCTTCCCATTTGTGTGATAGCACGACATATTGGAAGTACTTTCGTACCGCACACCTAATCCGGGACAGGCTGATGTGAGTCGTCATCGATGATATAAGCTCCTTGCAGATGGATGAGGATTCGAACATGGCTTTCTGTTTGTCTCTACCGTGGATAATGCCGGTGGACGTGTCAATGAGCTTGAGCGGTGAGTTTCGTGTGATTTCTTTGACAATTTGGCGAATCTCTGCTCGTACTCTCAGAGGGGTTTTGTACTGCTTACGACATTCTATCGGATGGTGTAAACAGGTTATCATCTTCACCGTAACCACAAGAACAAACTCACGACGGACGTCTGGGTCAGGCGACTGCTCCATCTTCGACAGCATCTCCTGGAATGCACTGATCGCATTGTCATAGTCTCCGGCTTTGTGCAATGCAGCATGTTTGCTCTCGTAGCCCCGTGGTGACGATGGATCGAGATCGATCACCTAATGGTGATGCGTCAATAGGATTGACCTGCCTGTAACAAAATGGTGCACCTGGTTAGCATCGTCTAGAGCCTGTTCCCATGATCCGACTGTCGTGTACATCTTGCTTCGCTTCACGAGAATGCCTTGTGGGGAACAACTTGAAAGACAATGCAGTCGTGTAAAAGGAAATGGCCTCGTCATATTGCTGGGAAGCTGCTGCTGTATCTCCCAGATCCTCCGGTTTCTCGGTAGCACGCAGCCTAAAGTCTGACAAAACCGTTACATGAGCAATGGCATTGAAAGGAGCACGATCACTTACCAAGAACTCACTCGAGGTCGATCTTTTCTCCCAGCTCGCTCGACATTTGGTGGAAACACTCAACCGCGTCTGCTATGCGATCAGTGGTCGAGACGTTCGACAATGACCTGATAAATTGCCACCTTGGGGAGCGTAAACTGCAAACAAAACGGAGCGTCGATCCTGCAAAGGGTACAATAACATAAGGAGCTACTCACGCTGACGGCAAGATCCAGGGCATCTTTCCATGTGCCGTTCCTCAGTTTTGCTTTTGCCCACTCCCTCAAAAGTGACGTGGGGGTCGTGGCTGAGACTGCGTCAGTGTTGCGATTGGGAGTCGAGAGACATCGTTGCATAAAACCTAAAAGAAAAGGTTGGATACCGGATGAAAAACGGGTAGAAAATGAACTCACCGCAGAACCACTCTTTCATGGGTCCGCTCGCATATACCTCTTCTCCCAATTCACCCATCATTTCTTGAAAACACGCTGTCACATCCGTGATATGGGCAGTGGCTTCCAGTCGTTCACATATGGTGCGATAGACGACACATCTCGGAGAAATGAACTCCAGGAGAGTTAGGCCATGAGTGAAAGACAGCAATAGGAAATACTCACATTGACAGCAGTAACCAGGGCATCTCTCCAGGAGCGACTCGCCAATGTTGCCTTTGCCCAATCCTTCAAAAGCGGTGTGGGATCAGTGCAAGGTGTTGCGGCATTGATGCCTAGGGTTGTGGTCAAGAGGCTATGGCCGTCACTTTCAGGGGTAGAGAGATAGCGTTGGGTGAAATCTGATACAAAGGGCTGATGAGCGGCCGCAAATAGGGAAAACGTAAGCTCACCCGAGATCCATTCGATGGTTGTTCCACTTGTATACACCTCTTCATAGCTATTGACCAGCTCCAGAAAGGATTTGCCTGCATCCATTCTGCGACCCGCTGAGTAGAGGGCTTCAGACAGACGCTGTCTAACCAAGATGTCCAGATTATCGAATTTCCATCCTAATGCCTGTCAGAAAGAGTAAGTGCTATGTCATAGTATGCCAGTCAGGAAATTTACCAGTGCGACCACGAAGAGCGATTGACTCGGGAAAGGACGTAGCTGGGCTTGTGAAAGCTTGAATGACTTTATCGCACCCTCGTAGTCGCTGCTCTCCATACACAAGTTTCCCAGGAGAAGATACATGTATGCCTGTTAAAAACGTCAGTGGTGCTATTCAACACGTGATAACACGTTATGCACACACCTGGACCACATAACAAATTGAGTTGTGGTTAACAGTAGTGATAAGGTCGCCTAACCGTGCGATCACATCAAGGGGCTCTCCCGCCGTAAACACGACAATGGCCTAAGAGATGTGAGCAGAATAAGGGAGCCCAGTACTGCAGACATGCAGACCTTGATGAGAAGGAGGAAAGTAACGTGAGAAGAATGGAAGTGTTCGAATGCAGTGTCGTAGGCCCTATATCCCTTATCCCTTTCACCGTTTCCTACATGGGCCAGGCTCTTTGCAATGTATGCAATGAGTGATGGTTCGATTTTGAGGGCCTTTGAGTAAACAAGGGTCAGTGTCAGTGTACGAATGAACAGGATGAAAAATACCATTTCGGCATCAAGGAGGGCTACATCCCATCTTTGCAAACAGGTGCGAAGGAGAGCTCGACCAGCAAGTAGATGATGGCTCGGATTCTGCGACTGGTTGATCAACGCAGTCAGTGATGCTTCAACGTTTTCGAGGTGGTCGCGCTTCCACAAGTCGAGTATAGCATCGTTCACAGAAAGTAGGATGTACGAGAGACAGAGGGACTAAATGCTGAGGCGAGAGAGCTGTTCAAAGACAATATAGCACGACAAAACATGGCACTCACGTTGATGCCCGACAGACTCTGGATGATGATTTTCCCTCCTTCACCGATGGCAAGAATCCGGTCGACGGGAGAGAATGCGATGGAACGTATATCATTAGGCTGTTGGAGAGTGAGGGGGAGTGGATTATGCGTCGACATGTCCCAAAAAGTGATGATACGTTCTGCAGAAAATGCGATGAACTGCTCGTGCTTTGGTAGAGTGATGCACGAGTCCGAGTTGGTATCGGGAACTGGCCATTCCGAGACTTTTGAGCCAGTGGATGCATCAAATTCTTCGATTTTTTTCGTCTGACACGACAAGGAGATGGTCGTCGAGCCAGAGGAGATTGGTGTTGAACACCGTTACTTTGATTTCAACGAGCAAGCGACCATCGTTGCTGTCCCGGACTCGAACGGGTCAACCAAAAGTTGCTGTGGCGATGCGATCACCCCGCGGCGAGTATTTCGCTGCGATCACGTGATGTTTGTGACGGAGTGTTTGCACCTGTTTGCCAGTCGCAAGGTTCCAAACGACAGCTGTTTTGTTGTCTGTTTTGGCGACGAGTTGCGTCAAGTCCGGCGAAAAATCGACGCCGCAGACGCAGACGCCCTCCTCATACTTGATGACTTCTTCGTACGTCTCTGCCTTCCACACAATCATCTCCCTTTCTGTCCCTGCAGCGATCCATTTGCCGTTCTTTGATGTAGCGAAAGAGAAGACAGTGTGCTGTGTTTCCATTCTTGCCACCTGCGTCCCGTCCTTGACTCGCCACACCCGAACCCCCTTCTCGCCGCCAGTCACGAGGTACTCTCCACTCGCTGTAAACGTCAATGCGCGTACAAACTGACCTATGTTGATCTTGGTAGGCGCGAAATGCTCTTGTCCAATAGTCAGCATCATGTAACCCTGGCCCATCTCGCCAGCACACACCATTCATCGTCAACGACGGAGCCATCAGCGGTAGGGTGATCGTGAAGGTTGACAGACAATCTGTGGTCTGTATTTATCACTTCTTCTACACGTCGCCCCCCACTGGTACGGATCAGTACACACACGCTCATTTTGGTGCTTTTCCACACAGCTCACTTTGGCCGTCGCGACAACATACTACGACCCCGAAGCCATCCAGCTCGATGGGTGTGGGGTAGACCACAGACTGTCCAAGTGACCGAGAATGCCCTTCTCCACCGAATGGAAGTAACAACAGCCTTGTTTGCCTCCACGCCCACATTGCCTTTCCCAGCAGTAAACATGGCCATTTCCTGCTTCATGGTACGTTGCATATATGCTTGACGGATGCAAACAAAAGCACGGGTTTTGCGTCCAGGAGACTTGGCACATTGTCCATCCAAACTAAAAGTATCGTCAGCTCTGTCTACCTCGACTCCCTTTGCCCTTTCCCGACAGCCTCCTCTACTCGTCCGTGCCACATCGCCCCTGCTTCCTTACATCAATGCGGCCTCAACGCAGACGAGTCTCCCGGGTTTAATGTTCATCCCCAACAAACGCATATATGTAACGTACGTTTGGTGGATCACATATCTGACCTTTAAGACTGACACGCGCTTGTGTCGTTCGTTATAGGTAGGCGCCCTATGCATATGCTCGTCGGTACTCTGGGATATAGCTCAAGGGGGTTGAAAATGTACAGAAAAGGGACTGTGGGCGCATCCATATTCGTCTTTTAGCCCCATCCACACTTGCAAACACTTTGTAAAGTTTATGACATGATGTGCTGTGGCAAGTCAGTATCGCACGTCGTCAGATGCTAAGCGGTTTCGGTCGGATCCCACCATACACAACAATACTGTTCGTATCGAGGAACTATCAGACCAGGTCGTCTGCGTATCTGTCTCAGGTTCTGATCGCTGGTCGTGCGTAGGTAGACCAGAATAGGTACAAGGCACAAACCTCATACTTGGTGAGCTCGACACTGCAAACGTTCGACCTCAAGAGATGAAGTATGGCCGAAGTTTGTACAGGAGTGACTTCTTCGAGGTCTATTTCAATCACCGTCGACAGCGGTGTTTAGGGTACAGATGGTGTCCAACATCATTGTGTGAAATGGTCAGAGAAGTGATCTCAGATTGATGCATGTCTTATTTCAGTTTCATTATGCCATGGTTGTGTATGTGGCTGTCATGAACTAGACAATCTGTTACATACACCCTTTGGCCGACAGCCAGAGCAAGACAGTTCCTTATTCTTCTCCCATCCACTTTACCACCATCCGCGCCGATCCCGGCACCACCCCCTGTACGCCATTCTGATGCCGATGGCGTGCCTGGTATCACTGCCTTTAATTTCGCATATCGACCAAAGATCGCATCTTTATCGACGAGGTGCACTACAAGGAATGAACGATTCGTCTCAGTGATCCCAACGATCCAAGCCGTCCGGTTGTAGGGCATGTGTTCCAGTGTTGGATCTCGGACGAAGCGTGTGTGCCTTCTTTACTTCTCTGCTTTGTTAGTTTTTTTTTGCGCACATTTTTCGTTCGTTTGTTCTTTCGTTCGAGCACGAGCACGAGGAGGCTGACGTGTAGAATACTTAGGGCGAAAAGAAGACTCTTCACTGACCACCCTATCGAAGGCATCCTCCAAAAATGGACGTCCATTCCACCACGCATCACATCCACAAATGTCCCTGCCAATATTATACGCCTGCCACTCTCGGTACAACGAAGGTGAGCATGTGTTTGAACTGAGCGAGCTGCATCCCCGCTGGCTGGGCTCCAGCTATGTACGTCATGGGCCTTATCTCGCAGGGTGATAGACCGGTCTCGTCCCGCAGTGTCCCCCAGACAGATGTGTTCTCTTCTGTGTGCGACGGCATACCATTGCTGTTCCTTTGTTCCCCACACTCTTGTTCAAATCATCGCAGTAGGTTTCATATATCCGTCTATGATGGATTTACCCGCCGATATGAATATGATGTACGCCCTGTCACTTCGTATTTCCGAAACGTGTATTACATAGGTCTTATGGGATCCTTCATTTTAGGCTCCGCCGTCAGAACTTTGAAGTTTGAGGACATGTCTATCGAAAACGTTGAGACTGACAAGTACTAAGAAGATCAACCACGTTGCTCATCCGTCTCGACAATCTCTATCATGTGGGTAGCCTGTAGAGGCGGGACATCTTAGAGAACACGGCAACCAACGCCCTTCCCCGTTCCCGGGAATACGTCTACAAGCTCTACACACAATTTCAGTGTCTGTTCGCACCCGCCATTTTGCCACCCAAGTTTCATGGATACGATGCATTTATCCCACCTCAAGATATACCCACTTGACGAGTTGGAAAATGGTGTCTCACATCAGGGCGAGAGATACAGTGGATGTCTTACTAGCACTGAGGCACACATTGCGGGACGATGATGCTGCCCTGCTGGCCAGCATGTACGTCATATCTTGATGGGGCGTTCGACCCAATACCCATGCTCAAGGCGCAGTCTCTTCCTGCAGCGCACTTTTGGTGTTAGATCGTGAGGAAGCTGTAGGGGTTCAGTGGACAGATGGGGCTGATGCTAGTGAGGAACCGTCGTTTGTTGTTTCTGAGTCCCTTGCTCAATATATGCCCATGTTTTACAGTTGCCGGGTTTGTTTTATGCGCGGCCTGAGCAATGATGCAGACATGAGACATTTCATTCGTATCGTGAGGCCTATAGGTTCGAAGGCTACCAATTCAAACCGTTTAGTTGCAAGACATAGATAGAACGTGTGTGTAGATTATCATCGGTGATCCTATGTAGCTACAACACATCCAACGAGCATACATTGTTGAGAATATCAGTCACTAAGACGTCCTCCCCGAACCGTACAGTAATCAAGACATCGGCCGCGACGTGCTGGTAACCTACAATACGTCGATCCTCCACTTTTGGCGCAAGCAAGAAGGCACCGAATGTTTGTCTAAGACGCACAGCGAGCTGTCGTGTTGCTGTCTCTCTATCGACTGGAGCCATGTGTGCGAAAACGGCGAGTGATGGGGATTCAGGTTCAGAGAACAATGAGGCATCATCGTCCTCATCGGTTCCCCCCTCGTCGTCCTCGTCGTCATTGTCGCCTTCATCATCCGAGATTTCGTCATCGTCTGGGTGTGGTGAAAGAAGTGGCATCCCATCACCCTCCGCATCTTCGTGGCCCAGAAGAGTGTCCAGCCATGGGTGAACGAGATATAACGACTTCAACTGAGACTGGTTGTATCTTGTTCTAATTTCCAGCGGCCCAAAGGGAGCAGTATCTGTGTGGTAACCACGCTGATGTGCCGCAAACGCGGGAAGTCAGAAAGCAACGCACGAGAGCGTTATCCGACTCTCTGCAAACGGAGGGGTTAGACTCGCCAATGTCGCCTTTGCCCATTCCCTCAAAAGCGGTGTGGGACCAGTGTGAGGCATTGCCGCATTGGTGCCTAGGGTTGTGGTCAAGGGGTCATGGCCGTCAGTTTCGGGGGTAGAGAGATAGCGTTGAGTGAAATATAAAGGGTTGATAAGCGGCTGGGAATAGGTAAAACATAAGCTCACCCAAGATCCACTCATGATGTCTCAGTGCATATACACCTCCTCTTCATAGGTATTGATCAGCTTGAGAAAGGACCTGCCTGCATCCATTCTGCGACCCGCTGAGCAGAGGGCTTCCGAGAGACGTTGTCGAACCAGGATGTCGAGATCATTGAATTTCCATCCTAACACCTGTCGGGAAAAGTAAGCGCTACGGCATAATATGCTTGTCAAGAAATTCACCAACGCAACCACGAAGAGTGATTGACTTGGGAAGGGACGTAGGTGGGCTCGTGCACGCTCAAATGACGTTACCACACCCTTGTAGTTGTTGCTTTCCATGCACGAGTTTCCAAGGAGAAGATAGATGTATGCCTGTTAAACACATCGGCGGTACTATTCAACATGTGGTAACACGTTATGCACGCACCTGGACCACATAATAAATTGGGTTGTGTCTGACAGTAGCAATAAGGTCGTCCAAGCGTGCAATCGCATCAAGGAGCTCTCCTGCCATAAACACGACAATGGCCTAACGGACGTGAGCGGAATAAGGAGACCCAGTACAAAAATGCAGACCTTGATGAGGAGGAGGAAAGTAACATGAGAAGAATGGAAGCGTTCAAATGTGATGTCGCAGGCCCTATATTAAGGGCCTTTGTATAAACGAGGGTCAGCATCACTGTATGAGTGAACAGGGTGAGAAATACCATTTTGGCGTCAAGGAGGGCTACATCTCATCTTTGCAAACGAGTGCGAAGGAGAGCTTGACTAGCGAGTAGATGATGGCTTGGATTCTGCGCCTGGTTGATTGACACAGTTAATGACACTTCTGCGTTTTCGAGGTGATCACGCTTCCACAAGTCAAGTATGGCGTCGTCGATTTGAATGTCTGGTTCATGGAAAGGAGGATGTAGAAGAGACAGAGGGGCCAAATGCCGGGGCTGGAAAACTGTTCAGAGACAATATAGTGTGACAAACGTGGCACTCACCTTGATGACCGACGGACTCTGGATGGTGATTTTGCTTCCTCCACTGATGGCAAGAATCTGGTCGCCGGGTGAGAATGCGGTGGAACATTTGTCTTCAGGGTGTTGGAGAGTGAGAGGGATCTGACTATGCGTCGACGTGTCCCAAAGGATGACAGTGCGGTTTGCAGAAAATGCGACAAGCCCCTCGTACTTTGGTAGAGCCATGGACAGAACT
Organism: Xanthoconium stramineum; assembly: GCA_038090315.1. Classification (NCBI taxonomy): domain Eukaryota; kingdom Fungi; phylum Basidiomycota; class Agaricomycetes; order Boletales; family Boletaceae; genus Xanthoconium; species Xanthoconium stramineum. Next base: position 5,859 of record JBBPMO010000870.1, on the reverse strand, counting down.
GGCCATTCCGAAACTCTTGAGCCAGTGGATGTGTCGAATTCCTTAATTTTTTGAGGTGGTCGGAGGAGGACCAGTGACCCAGTGACCCTTGACCAAATATGGTAAGTCACAGACACCTATGAGTTGATGATGTCAACCTCGTCAATGTTAGGGCACCCACGTTGACATAGACATCCTAATGACATCATTTGAGTGCCTTTGTCGACGTTCGTGCCATATTGGGCTCGCATCCTGATTTCGATTCAGCGCATACCCCAGGCTTACTCCCGCACGGACACGCTGTTCGCACCCCCTGCTGCCCGCGCCCCACCCTCAGCGACATTGATGGGACGTAGCAGGCCCGGCACCACGTTGTCAACGACAACCCATCGTCCGTTTACCACCACTCTACCTCCGAGTCGCCCATTCGTATGACAACGACAATACTTCCCACCCCAGCCGTGTCTGTTCGAGCGCGATCGCTCGTCTTCCATCCCCATCGTCTCAGAATGCTCACTTCCGGCCTCCACCGTGTCCATTCAAGCGTGAACACTCGTCGCCCACCTCCACGTCTTTAGCACGAAGATTTAAATGACAGGACGGTCATAGAATGCCAGCACGAAACAAATGATAGAGGTGAGCATCGGCAACAAGGTAGGGGAATGTCCACAGCACCACGACGGCTTGACCCCATCTGACAATCAGGTCGTAATATATTGTGCGGTCACGTCAGGAGTATATTACATTTCAATCTGATTAGACATTCTCAAATATCTTCAGAGTCCTACATGGATGAATGGAATCCAGTCAATGAACGCCTCACCACGATCTCGAGCACATTTTACGGCTTCGTGCAGCGCTCGCGCAGCCTCTCGATAATCCGGCTGCTTGTCGTCCCTGAACAGCTCTGAGTAGACATCCCTCGCGACATCCGGCGCAAGCCTATCACTGATCGACCACATCGTCCCAATGACTCCACTGTAACCCACAAACAGCATTCCCGCCACAATATGAATGGCCTCATCGGAGAGTTTCTTGTCACCTGTTGCCGTCTGGCATGCGGAGAGAAAGGCAAGGCCACCACGAGAACGCGACAAGGTGATAATGTCAGATACTTTCAGGCGGCGTTTGTTGGCGAGACAGAGTCCACTATTCGTTGGACTCGTGTGATCTTGGATGCCATGACATGCGAAATGGACCCAGTCTACCTCCTTCATCAATCCGAGTACCTCCTCGACCGTTCTGACGGAGGATTCCACAAGGGTAGTGCATGTTGAATTCTGGATCACCTCCTTGATGTATTCCAGCTCAGTGAATACACCTCGAAGTGGGGGGAGGCCATCTGACGGCGGTTGACAGACAGCAAGAAGGCGAAGTTCACGGCTAACCATTGTGCTGTGATTAGCTGAGTGTGCAAGAATGCTGAGTGAAGGGGTATATGACGAAACAACAAAGTCGAATACTTTGTCCCCAGGTTGTGGATCCACAGTATCATAGATACCTGCTGCATGAATAGGGAGAAACATGAATGGTCCTGTCGGACACCAAAAAATGCAAGGTAGGTCCCCAGGTGTCTGTTTAGGATAAATGAATACATGAGCTATAAACTCGAGCGGGTAGCATCACATACTGAGAATCCCAGGGCATCCAGGACGGGTTTGACCACGCATCTCCACAGCGGACATAGGAATGACTCCCAGTTGACGTCTAACGGCGCAGGTCTCCCTTCCCTCGCTTGACGAAGGAAACCTTGCAGGGTGTTCTGGAGACCGGCAGATTGCTTCAGACTGAAGGGGAGTGGGACATGAATGACATGGTCTACGTTGGGAACCACAATCAACACATCGCATCGGCTTTCTGCAGCATTGAGTATGACCACTGGTCCAGAGTGAGCAGAGGCACGAAGCTGAGAGAAGCGCTTCTGGAGGAGGAATCGCTCGAAACCTGGCAATTTTCGAATATCCTGGAGCAGGCTATCTCGTTCGATCGCCAGCGCACAGTGTCTGTCAGCCTCTTGTTGCAAAGATCTTGTCGCACTTGGAGTCGGTTCGGAGAGGGCGGACAAAGATCTTTCATGAGTGGCACTAGCACACTCTAATGCGGCAGACAGCTCCCAAAGTCTATGGGCACGATCGGGATAAGAAAACGCTAAGTCTTCGTAGGAGCTGCGAAGTTGGAAGAGGTCTCCCCAAACGATCGAGCGGGTCTGCTCGAGCCATTCCACCGCGGTTTCCGGAAGACCTGATTCTAAAGCAGCAGCTGCCGCCTCTTGCACCACATCGGCACCTTGCACAAGTTCAGTATAGCAGGTTGAGAAAGAGAGGCCGTTCCATGCAAGTTGAGGAATGATGTTTATTGAAACAGAATATGCATGAAGAAGAGAAGGATGGCGGATAGCATGAGCACATGCAATCCAGTTCTGTGATGCGCGGAATCGATCTCTAGCAGGAGCCGACAGATCAGAAGCAGCACGAAAAAACAGCGAAATTGCGTGTTCCATGTTGCTCAGATGGCCGAGGCAATCGAAACGAGTGAGGAAGGAGTTGCCGAGGTTTTGAAGATGGGTGGGCTTGTGAGGGTGACCGTCATGAGTGAGGTCAACAGCTTCCCGGTGCCTCAAAATGCCGTCCTCCAGATTGTTGAACTGCCCGAGGCGCTTGAAACGAGTGCGGAAGGAGATGCCGAGGTTGTTAAGACACATGGGCTTGTCAGGGTGACTGTCAGGAGTGAGGTCAACAGCTTCCCGATGCCTCGAAATGGCATCTTCCGGTCGTTGAGCTGCCCGAGGCGCTTGAAACGAGTGAGGAAGGAGTTGCCGAGGTTTTGGAGACGGCTGGGCTTGTCAGGGTGACCGTCGGGAGTGAGGTCAACAGCTTCCCGATGCCTCGAAATGCTGTCCTCCAGGTCATTGAGCTGCCCGAGGCGCTCGAAACGAGTGCAGAAGGAGTTGCCGAGGGTTTGAAGACCCGTGGGCTTGTCAGGGTGACCATCAGGAGTGAGGTCAAGAGCTTCCCGGTGCCTCGAAATGGCGTCTTCCAGGTCGTTGAGCTGGCCAAGGCGCTCAAAACGAGTGCGGAAGGAGATGCCGAGGTTGTTAAGACGCATGGGCTTGTCAGGGTGGCTGTCAGGAGTGAGATCAACAGCTTCCCGATGCCTCGAAATGGCCTCCTCTAGGTCGTTGAGCTGGCCGAGGCACCGGAAGCGAGTGAGAAAGGAGTTGCCGAGGTTTTGAAGACCCATGGGCTTGTCGGGGTGACCGTCAGGAGTGAGGTCAACAGCTTCCCGATGCCTCGAAATGCCGTCCTCCAGGTCGTTGAGCTGCCCGAGGCGTTCGAAACGAGTGAGGAAGGAGTTGCCGAGGTTTTGGAGAAGGCTGGGCTTGTCAGGGTGACCGTCAGGAGTGAGGTCAACAGCTTCCCTCTGCCTTGAAATGGCGTCCTCCAGGTCGTTGAGCTGCCTGAGGCGCTCGAAACGAGTGAGGAAGGAGTTGCCAAGGTTGTTCAGAAAGTTGGGCTTGCCAGGGTGACCGTCAGGAGTGAGGTCAACACCTTCACGATGCCTCGAAATGGCGTCCTCCAGGTCGTTAAGCTGCCCGAGGCGCTCGAAATGAGTGAGGAAGGAGTTGCCGAGGTTTTGGAGACGGCTGGGTTTGTCAGGGTGACCGTCAGGAGTGAGGTCAACAGCTTCCCGGTGCCTCGAAATGGCGTCTTCCAGGTCGTTGCGATGCCCGAGGCGCTCAAAACGAGTGAGGAAGGAGATGCCGAGGTTGTTAAGACGCATGGGCTTGTCAGGGTGATCGTCAGGAGTGAGGTCAACAGCTTCCCGATGCCTCGAAATGGCGTCCTCCAGGTCGTTGAGCTGACCGAGGCGCTTGAAACGAGTGAGGAAGGAGTTGCCGAGGTTTTGAAGACCTATGGGCTTGTGATGGTGACCGTCAGGAGTGAGGTCAACAGCTTCCCGATGCCTCGAAATGGCGTCCTCCAGGTCGTTGAGCTGCCCGAGGCGCTCGAAACGAGTGCGGAAGGAGTTGCCGAGATTTTGGAGAAGGCTGGGCTTGTGAGGGTGACCGTCAGGAGTGAGGTCAAAAGCACCTCTCAGCCTCGATATCCCCTCATCCAGGTCTGCTTGATCCCCAAGATGTTCGAAACGACAGAGTAGCGCCACACCCAGATTCCCTAGCCCAGCACGGTATCCATCGTCCCACAGCGAAATGGACTTGACCAATTCCCGCAAGACACCGACCGCCTGTTGCAAGTCCGCCAGATCACCAAGCCGTTCAAAGCGGTGTAACAAGCCGACACTTAATTTGTGTGGGTCCTCATCTGTTAAGCGTGAAGCTGAGGCCGGTTCCACTAACAATTGGCCAATCTGTTCCGCGGATCCCACTCTATGTCCGCCATGCAGTTTCAGCATGAACAGCGCGACTCAGTTTGCATGATTATCCGCCGAGCTGAGCTTCATCGCCTCATCCAGCAATACTTCAGCCTGTGTTCTAGCGCCCTCGTCTCCCAGCCTCTCATCAGTAAACCAGCCTTACCACTTAGCCGAGGTTACAGCATTCCAGTCTAATCTAGTCAAGGCACAATCTGTCCTATTCTAGGTAGGCCTGTGACAGCCTGTTTATGTCATCTCCTTTCATCAGCTAAACTCAGCAATGCCAGTAGATGTCACATTCTGGGTGGACGCTGTCCTTGTCTGTCCTAGACTAGAGCAACCATTCAACATGTGAAACCAACTCATGACTTTACCAGTTCAGGTTGCTTGATCCACTCACAAATAGGGTTCACCATGGGTATACCCCCGGGTATCGGAGACTGACCTGTACCCATACCTGTGACGGGTCTGTACCCGCGGCGCAGGTATGGGTTTGGTCATGGGTACCAAGTTTGGTACCCGTACCTGTACCTGCGGTGGGTATACCCATGGGGTACAGGCAGGGAGGGAGGGCCGAGGTGAGGGCTACACAAGCAATGGCACAACGCGCACGATGGTGTGCGTTGTACCGTTGCTTCTGTGCCCTCTCAGGGCAGGGATGGGATGCATGAGGGCATCGTTGATGGCGTTGTAATGTCGGCGTCGTCGTCGCGGTCGTCACCCGAGGTGTGTGAGGACGAGGCGTAGCCGTAGCCGTTGTCGTCGTTGTCAGGACAAGGGAGACGGAGGGAGGGAGGGGGACAGCGAGGGCGCGTTGTTGTTGTCAATGTTGTGTCGTTGGGGCGTGTTGCCAGTCGTTGCCTGAGGTGTGAGGACAAGGTGTAGGCGTAGGTGTCGTCGTCGGGACGAGGGAGACGGAGGAAGGGAGGGGGAAGGAGACAGTGAGGGTGCGTCGTCGTCGGCGTGCGTCACCAGTCGTCGCCTAAGGTGTGAGGACAAGGCGTGGGCATTGTCGTTGTCGTTGTCATTGTCAGGACGAGGGAGATGGAGGGAGGGAGACGGAGGGAGATGGTGAGGGCGCATTGTCGTTGTCGTGTTGTCGGGGCACGTTGCCAAGGGAGAGGGAGGGAGAGGGGGGGCGTTGTTGTTGTTGTCAGGATGAGGAAGAGGGTGAGGGTGCGTCGACGACGCGTTGTCGTTGTCACGTTGTCGGAGCGTGTCACCATGTCATCGTCGCAATGTGGGAGAGGACGAGGGAGAGGGAGGGAGAGGGGCATCGTTGTCGTCGGGATGGACATGTCGACGGTCATTGTTGTGTGTCGTTGTCGCGTCGTGGTCGTTGCATATGAAGGAGGAGGGTGAGGAGGGTGAGGACGAGACGTGGGCGAGGCGCTGTCGTCGTCGTCACGTTGTCGTTGTTGTATCTGAAGGAGGAGGGTGAGGAGGGTGAGGATGAGGCATAGGTGAGGCACTGTCGTCGCCGCGTTGTTGTTGTCATTACATGTG
>JBBPMO010000869.1:0-15326 GCA_038090315.1 Xanthoconium stramineum | reverse complement strand
AAGTTAGATAATAATACTAAAAAAGAAATTATAAATTTATTTAAATCAACTTATTTTAATTCTAAACAAAAAATTATCAAATTATTTAATAAATTAAATTTTAATGAACAAAAAGAAGTTATAAGAAATTTTACTATGCCATCAAAACAAATTAAAAAAATAATTGATATAATAATAAAAAGAAACGAATCATTAAAAATGTCAGATGTTCAAGCTCAAAAAAGAATTAAAAGAATATTTAATAATGCATTTATTAATTATAATAAACCTATTCATTATTCTGAAGATAATTATAATATGAATAAATTACAGAATAATTCTATGTTCTTAAATATTTATAATCATAAATTACATATTTTATCTCAATTATTAAGTAAAATTTTTAATAAATCTGTTCAATTAGAATTAATTAGATTACACTATCCTTTCTATGATCCTAATATTATAGTTAATTTATTATCTTATTTATCTGAAAATGTTAAAATTAGAAGATTATTAGATAAAATTTATAATTCTGCTTTAATTACTAAACCTACTGCCAATATTCAAAGAAAAAGATTTACTATTATACCCGGTTATTTAACTGGATTAACTATTAAATTTGCAGGAAGATTTCCAACACAAAAAATAGTGCCAAGAAAAACAGTTAAAACTGAAAAAATAGGAAGTATAGCTAGAAAAAAAGCAGTATTGGTTGAAACTGCAAGATTTTCAAATAAAAATAGAAGAGGATCATTTAGTATATCTGTATCAACAGGATTATATTTAAATAATTTTTTAAAATAATAAAAATAAAGATATAATTAGTTTTCTTATCTTTTTTAATTTATTTAATTATATTTAGATTAGTTAAATTATTTATTAATCCCCATTTATGAATCATTATTCGCAATTAATAGCGATTTAATACTTATATTTATAAACATTTATATTTATAAGTACGTGAGTAAATGTAATATAAAGATATTTTAATTTATACTATATATATTTACGTTTTTATTGATTTTTGTTCAAAAAGAACTCTGCCTTTATTTTAATGAAATTTAGGTCACAAATTCAAGGTAAAACCTACTTAAGTATTAATACAAATTATTAATATTTAATGTATTCAGCCTTTAGTTGTAATATGTAAATATTACGAACGGTCAAACGTAGGCATCAAACTATATTTTACATTTGAAAAATTTATTATTAAACATTTTAGCTTTTGGTGCTATTCTATCTAGTTTATTAGTAATAACTTCTACTAATCCTGTTTTAGCTGTTATATTTTTAATTTCAGTTTTTTTTAATATTGCTGGTTATTTAATTTTAATAGGTGTTGAATTTATTGGGATATCATATATTTTATTATATGTTGGAGCTATTACTGTTTTATTCTTATTTGTTATAATGATGATCAATATAAAATTAAAAGATATTTTAGAAACAGGATCTCAATATACACAAAATTTTCCATTAGCATTAGCTATAGGTTCTTTATTTATTTATCTAGTTTTCACTATATTACCTTTCCAAATTAATAATGTATCTATTATTTCTATATTCTTTGATTTAACTAATATTATTAATAGTTTATTCTTAACAGTGAATAATTCAACTTTAGTAAATGTATTAACAACATTTAATCCTTCTATTGCTGATACAACTATTTCTAATTTTTCACATATTGAAGCTATAGGACACAATTTATATACATATGGTGCAGCTTTATTATTAATCTGTAGTGTATTATTATTATTAGCAATGGTAGCTACTATATTTATCTCAAGAAAATCTAAATTTTAATCTTATAAAAAATAGATATATTAAAATATTATTATAAGATTAATTTAATTTCTAATTCATAAAATATGAGAATTATAATAGAAAAATTATTAAAAATCCCCCTCCATTTTTATTATTAAATTTTCAGAATTTTAAGTAATAAATGAGATAAAATATAATATTTTTTTTTAATCAAATTTGTATATATAAAAGTATAAAGATATATAAATTTATATTTATACAAATTTAAAATAATATATTAAAATATTTAATTTAGAATATAATTATATAAGGGTATTTAAGGTTTTAATGATTTTTATTAGTTTATTGTTATTAATTGTGGCTATTGCCATTCCTTCTATTAGAATTAATTTGTCTCCTAATTTATTTATAAGGTTAACCGCTATTATATTTATTTATGCCGCAGGTTTATCTTTCAATTCCTTATATATTCAATCAATTGAATCAGGTTTAGGTATATATAGTGGTTTATTCCATGTAACTATAACTTCACAATTAATAGATATTTTTATATATATTATAGGTGCTTTAATATTAACAGCTTGGCCTATATTTAATAAACATCTATTAAAAAATAGTTACAAAAATAATTCTAATTTTAATTTAGAATCAAAGAAATTAACTTTGGAAAATAATCCGGCTACTGAATATTCTTTAATAGTTATATTTAGTACTTTAGGTTCTTCATTATTATTATCATCATCAGATTTTATCTCAATGTATTTAAGTTTAGAATTACAATCTTTTGGAGTTTATATCTTAGCTACTTTATATAGAGATTCTGAATCAGCAACTGCAGCTGGATTAAAATATTTCTTATTAGGTGGATTATCATCTTGTGTGATACTATTAGGAGTAGCTTTAATTTATTCATATTCAGGAATTACAAATTTTGAATCTTTATATAGTTTAAGTTCTGTTTTATATGGTGTTACTTTCCCAGAATCTGTCTCATTAGGTATAACATTAGGAATTATATTTATTTTCTTAGGTTTATTATTTAAAATAGCAGCAGCACCATTACATAATTGGGCTCCTGATGTTTATGACAATAGTCCAACTATAGTTACTATTTGGTTGACTATAATGCCTAAAATAGCTATAATATTCTTATTATTTGAAATAATTAATGGATTAAATTTATCAACTACTTCATTAGGATTAGATAATATTAATTTATTACCAATATTTTTCTTAAATTATGCTAATTATCAAATAATAGAAATTAAACATTTATTATTATTAAGTGCATTATTATCTTTAATTATAGGTACAGTTGTTGGATTATCACAAATTAGAATTAAAAGATTGTTGGCTTATAGTACTATTTCTCATGTTGGATTTATTTTAATTGCCTTAGCTATAAATTCTTCAAGTTCAATAGAAGCTTTATATTTCTATATAATTCAATATAGTTTAACAAATTTAAATGTATTCTTAATCTTATTAGCATTTGGATATGTTATTAATAAAAATAATTTAATTAATAATAACTTAATTAATTCAGATATTAATTTTATATCTCAATTAAAAGGTCAATTCTTCCATAATCCTATTTTAAGTATAAGTTTGACTATATGTTTATTCTCAATGGCTGGTGTTCCACCTTTAATTGGTTTCTTTTCTAAATATTATGTTTTATATTCTGCTATCGATAGTCAATATTATGTAATGGCTATTGTTGCTATATTAACTAGTGTAATAAGTGCCTCATATTATATAAAAATAATTAGAGTATTACATACAGAAGAAACAAATACTAATTCAAATATTACAGAAAGTAATGAATTAGTATTAAATAATTTTCATAGTTTCTTAATATCTAGTTTAACATTAGGAATATTATTATTCTTAATTAAACCTGTAATAATTTTAAATAGTGTTCAGTTACTTTCAATATTATTATTTGATTAATATATGATAAATAATATAATGACTTTATTTATTGTTGTACCAGTTTTAGCTACTGTTTTATTAGCTTTAAATTTACTATTAGCTCCTAAAAATGCTTATGAAGCTAAAGCATCTGCTTATGAATGTGGTTTCTTAGCTATTGAAGGACAAACTAGATCTACTTTTCAAATTCATTTTTATATTGTGGCTATGTTATTCTTAGTTTTTGATTTAGAAATTTTATTATTATTTCCTTTAGCTGTAACTTTATATCAAGTAAGTACTTATGGATTTGTAATAGGTTTAATCTTCTTCTTAGTTTTAACTATAGGATTCGTATTAGAAATAGGATCTGGTGCTATCTCTTTAACGAATACTCATGAATAATATTATTATTCAATAAATTAAATAGTTTTATATCATAATTACCTTCCCCTCCTTTTTTAATAAAATGATTATAATAAAGAAAAAAAATAATTATATTATAAACCTAATTTAAAAGAAGTTTATATAATTATTTTTAATTCATTTTAAAGGAGAGGTGATCCGATTGGTAATGGTGGTTCTCTGTAAAAGAATTGGTCTTAGACCACATTAGGTTCGATTCCTAAACTCTTCAATTATTAATATTTAAATAAATATTCTTAAGAAAGATATAATATAAATTATACTTTTTAAGACTGTAGCATAATAGGTTAATGCAGTTCGCTCATAATGGATATTATAAGGGTTCAATTCCCTTCGGTCTTAAAAATCAAATATAAAGGACACTTGGTCGAGTCAGGTTTATGGCGCTCGTCTTGAAAACGAGTACTCCAAAAGAGTCGTCGGTTCAAATCCGACAGTGCCCGAATTATGAGTAATATAAATTAATATAATTAATTAAAATAAAAATTATTTATATCCAATTTTAAAAGAGATATAAAATATTGTGAAAACATATATAATAAGACAATTAATTATTAATTGTTCAATTTTAGTAAGAATTTAATTTTGGTTCCGATTGAACGTTATTCAGTAGTTTTAAGACATGCAAATCATTATTTCTGATAGTCTAATTTGATTCTAAGAAATAAGGTGTAGAGGTGAGTATAGTAAATAAGATCCCCTATAAGTCTTCATAAATAGGAGATAATTAATCAGAAAAGAAAATAAAAATAGTCTTAACAATTTTTATGAATATTTTCGTATTATATTAATATAATTATTACTAATATTATTATTTTTATAATTATTATTATTTGACTAATTAAGCATATTGATAATTTTAAATAATATGTTAGAAATAAATGGTTAAGGTAAAATTAGCTATTTTTACTTTAAAAGGAAATTTTCTGCTTTAGGATTCTATTTACTTTGATTACGATAGTTGGTAGTGGTAACGGCCTACCAAGTCTACGATCAAAAGCCAAGTTTAACAGAACATATGGCCACATTGGGAGTGAAAATACCCCAAGTAATATAAAATTACCTGCAGTCAAGAATATTAGTCAATGCTCGCAAGAGTGAACTAGCTAACTGAAATCTTAAATTTCATATTAAGATAAGGTAAGAGAAAATAATGATATTATCTTACTATTAGTGTCGTCTAAATTTGGTGCCAGAAGACTCGGTAAGACCTTAGACGCAAACGTTAATCGTCATAATCAGGCGTAAAGGGTGTGTAGGCGGCTTTAAAAAATATAATTCTTATTATAACAATAATAAATACTTATAGCTAAATAAATTATATTCAAATTAAAGCTAGAATCTAAAAGAGGGTAAGCTAAACAACATAATTAACTGGGACTGACAACTTATAATAATGTGGAGTACTAAAGGTTAAAGCTATTTATCTACTTAAGATTGACGCTCAGAAACGAAGGGGAGAATAAGAAACTTAGATTAGATACCTAATTATCTCTCTCAGTCAACGATGAATGGTAGTTATTAAAAATTAAATATTGTATAATAAATATTATTTATTATCTAATTTATATTAGTGACGAGGTTAACACGATGACCATTCCGCCTTGTTAGTAAGACTGCAAAGTTGAAAACAAAAAAATTAGTCGGTCTTGAAGCAAACGAAGTGAAGCATGTTATTTAATACGATAATCCGCGTAAAATCTTACCAGTTCTTGTATATTCTTATTAATGTTTATTTAATTTAAATAAATATTGAAAAGCGATTTTTTATATTTTATACGTTAAGTAAATTATTTTAAGATTACAGGTGTTGCATGGCTGTCGTCAGTCCGTGTCGTGAGAAGTTTGGTTAAATCCGTAAACGGACGAAATCCCTAGTATTAATTTATACTTAATACATAATAGTGTTGATAAGATGCTAGTTGGGGCTAAGACAAGTCATTATGGCCCTCATGAACTGGGCTATAGACGTGCCACAAAAACTTTTACAAAGTGATGCAATTCTGTACCTCAAATTTAAGGAATAAGGAGGAGCTAATCATTAAAAAAAGTTAACTATTAAATTAGTTGAATTGTCATCTGAAACTCGGTGACATGAAAAAGGAATTTCGAGTAATCGTTGATCATTACGCAACGGTGAATTAAGCATTCAGGATGAACTAACCGTCTGTCGCTGGGAAGGAGCTTGATTTTAAGGAAGATGTGTATTGTTCTTATTTTCTTATTTTCAATCTATATAAGTTTTAAATTAGAATATTCTTAATTGGAAAATGGTACATGCTTATTAACTATTTAAATTCTAAAATATAAACGTGATTGTTAAGAAAAAACTGAACCCAACGAATTAAATTGAGTAACATCTCAAAAGTCATAGCAAGGTAGCCGTACTGGAAGGTGCTGCTGAAAAATAATACGAAGAGTTTATAACCCAACCCCTCCAATTTTTGTTTTAATTTTATTTAGGGGGTTAGCTGAGTGGTATAGCAGTAAATTTACACTTTACAGACAGAGTTTCGATTACTCTACTCCCTATATTATAGCTACAAGTATGCCGTAATTCAGGTAACCGGGTAAATCTTAGGCATTTATGCTTATAGCACTTAAGAGTTCGAGTCTCTTTACTTGTAATTTATGATTATTTATACTTAATACAACATCTTTAGTTAAAAGGTCTAAACATTTGTCTTCTAAACACAAAACTATTTGATCTATTCCAATAAGATGTACCAAATTAATATAATATATAATAAATATTTAAAATCTCCTTAAAATTATTTTAAGATTAATACTATTCAATTTAATAAATGTATAAAAAAATATAATAATAAATTATTATATTTCAATAATATAAATAGAAATAAAAAAAGATAAATAAGTATTTTGGTATTATTTGTGTTACAATTTATAATGTATTTAAAATATTTAAGATTTATATTATAATATATATATATATTTATTTAAAAGTAATAAATAAAAAAATAAAAATTATTTATAAATATTGTCACAGTGATTACATTAGCAATTCTATTATTTATTCAGAATTGCTTTAATAAAAAAACTATTATTATATTATTGTAATATATATATAATATTATTATGATAATATTTTTATATTACATAAGAGTTACATATTAAAATTACGTATTTTATATATGCATATTCTATTTTTTCTATTTTAGTCAGAAAATGTAGGGTTTAATTTTATCTTAATATTTATAAAAAAACAAAAATGTTACTAAAAATATACAGAAAATTTCATATAAAATATTTATTATTATTATTTATTTTTATCTCATATAATATAATTTATTTTAATATATTAGATAATTTTTTAATTGAAAATTTTAATCTTTTTAAAGAATTATTCGTAAATTATATGAACAATGGTGATATTCCTAATGGTCACATACCAGAGTTATCAACACCAGAGGTACCAAATAATAATATTGATGAAGAAGAATTTCAATTACTAGTGATTAAACTTACAAGTGCAGTTTTTATTTCATATTTTCTAATAGTCTATGCTTATGAACCTTTATTAGATTATTTAGTAAAACATATCTAAAATTAGACTTTGACCTATTAAATAATCTATTATATTAAATAATATTTTAACCCCCTCCATTATTATTTTTTTGTATATAAAAGATAAAAGTATCGATGACAATATTGTACAACATCAAATAATTATTAAATAATTAATGAGTATTTTAAAGGGGTTATTAAGGATTACTAGCAAATTTATATAAAAGGAGGCTCCATAGCCAAAAGTCTACATATTCTTTACAATTACTCAATTGTAGTAATATAATTTGATTAATAATAAGAAAATTCAGAGATGAGACAATCCTAAGGGAAACCTTTTTATTCTTACTTCCTGAAGTAAAACATTTCATTAAGGAAAGGAAAGGAAATCAACCGAGACTCCGAAAGTAATGGTGAGTGAAATCGGATTAGCCAAAATCTAACTTATAATAACAAATTTTCACTATAACATTAAAGTAAACTTAATAAATAGCTTAAATTATAGCTTATATAATTAAAATAAAATTAAGTTAAAAATATATGAATTAGTTAAATTAATTTAATTCATTTTTCAAATTAATGAAGGAAGATTGCTAATAGTATATTTTACATAATTTAAATTATTAAATTAATAATGAAATAATTATTAATTTTAAGAAATAAATGCTTGATGAATATAGATAGATATGATTATTTATATTATTAAATATAAAATTTTACATAGTAATTACGATTACAACTAAGAAGGTGAATTTATAATAAGACCTGTATTTTATATATTAGATTTTTTAATTAAGTACGATGAGAGTAAACTTGTCGGAATATAGGGGAACCATCCTCTAAGGCTAAGTATTTATAAATTTAGCGATAGTGAAAAGTACCGTGAGGGAAAAGTTGAAAAGAGTGTAGAATAATATTACTTGTAAAAATAGAAATAAAGATACAAATAATATTAGTTCTTATCGAACATTAGTTCGAACGAATGTAAATAACACGCAGTGAAATAGATCATGAATTAGTAACTCTATAAGCAGTCAAAGTCTAAAAATTAAATTTAACAAGACAATGGCGTACCTTTTGCATAATGGGTCAGCAAGTTAATAGTAGTAGCAAGGTCCAAAGCCTAAGCGAAAGCGACTATATTAAGATAAACACAATATGGGTTAAGTTGCTGCTATTAGACCCGAAGCCAGGTGATCTTTCCAAGAACAGATTAATAAAGGATCGAACGGGTGAATGTTGCATTATTCTCCGAAGATTTTTGGAAAGCGGTGAAATGCCAATCTTACCTGGTGATAGCTGGTTTTCTACGAAACATATTTTAGTATGACATCTACACAATATTTATGGAGGTACAGCACGGTAATTCCATACGAATATTAATTAATTTTAATAGGAGTTTAATTTGCGGGGACTTAAAAATCTTACCAATGGAAATAAATCTCGGAATTACATAAATAGATGGTAGATATTCAGACTATTCATGATAAGTTGGATAGTCAAGACGGAAACAGCCGTGAACACTGATTAAGGTCCCGAATGATTATTAAGTGAAATAAAGGAAGTGACAAATTGAATGCAGTTGAAAAGTGAGCCTGGTAGTCGCTACTTATAATGAACGTGTATCAACGTATCAGCCCTTAGATTGTTGCTCCGAAGATTTAACGGGTCTAAAATAATCAACCGATATCGTGTTAATTTTAAAGATAGAAATTTATTATTCTATATTTAGAATTTAGGTAGTAGAACATTCAGATAATTTAAATAAAATATTTCTTTAGGAAAGGAATACAAACCTAAAATTGACAGTGTTACATTGTTTATAAAATAGGAATCTGAAGAGATAATGCTGACATGAGTAACGTAAAAAGAAAGTTTAAACTTTCTCGCCGAATACGAAAGGGTTATTAGCTAAAGATTAAATCTACTAATGTTAATGCGGTCTCTAAGGTACAAAACCAACGTTTTGACTGATGAGTTTAGCTTTGAAAGTCCACATGGAGAATAAAATTTTACACATAGAATTTCTTTATAAAAAATTATAAAGATAGAAGATTAACTTTAATAAATTTTAAGACAATTTATTAGATTAAATATTGAATTGTTCTTGTATTATATTAAAAACATATTTAATATAATTATAATATTTATATTTTAAATATTATAGTAGATTTTTATATTAATTGGGACCAGGAAAAAGATATTTTGAATAACTTTGATTCTATATTCTAATTTAGTCTTATAATTTTATATTATTTTAAAAAAATTTTATATCAAAAAAAAAATATAAATTGTATTTAAATAAGATCAAACTAGTCATTTGATTATTATTAAATATTTATTTTATGTTTGTATAAGCAAAAAAATCCTAAATTAGTAGAAGTTAAATTATTTTATTTAATTTAGTGAGAGCTTATTAATAAGTAATTTAATGATTTAGGCTAATTTTATTTAAATATAGTTTCTAAGCACAACCGTACCCTAAGCCGACACAGGTTCGTAGGTAGAGTATACTAAGGCGTAGAGCTAAAAGTTGTTAAGGAACTCGGCAAATTATCCTCATAAGTTCGACAAGAAGAGGAACCATGAATTTTAGTAAGTTAATAACTCCTATTAATTTATTTATGTGGTGGCACAAAATCGGAAGCCCCGACTGTTTACTAAAAACACAACTATCTGCAATTATGAAAATAATAGTATAGGTAGTGAGATTTGCCCAATGCCATATCAATAAGTAATAATAATGGGTAACTGTTTCTTTACAAAAAATTGGTTAATAGCGGTCTTAACTATGAGGATCCTAAGGTAGCAAAATAAATTGGCCATTAAATGTGGTCCAGTATCAATAATTTAACGATGGCTTCACTGTCTCTACAACTTGCTCAGTGAAATTGAATTACCCGTGCAGATGCGGGTTACCTCAAAGAGGACGGGAAGACCCCATGCAGCTTTACTGTAGCTAGTTATCATATAAAAAGTTCTATAACCTCGGTTATACAGATAATAGGGAGTCGATTTGACATCTATGGAAAACCTTAGGTCTGAGGTGGAACTGGTATTTATCTTCTTATTTAGCAAATTTTAGAGGAAATAGCTGACTAGTTGGCAGTTTGACTGGGGCGGTCGTCTTTAATAGAGTAGCAAAGTACATCCAAATAGATTAAAAATTTAGATAATATTTATTCTTTTTTTAAATGGTAAATATTCTGACAAATAATTTTGTATTGTTAATTATTATTTATAATAATTACTTTAAAATCAATTTTTATATTTCATTAATAAGGTATGCTAGACATTAAATGGAGGTTAATGAATCATGTAAGATTCTGTAGGGTGCAATGACGGTAAGCATGCTTAACTGAAAGACTTAATAGTCGAACAGATACGTAAGTAGGGCATAGTGACCCTTTGCTATATTATGGAATAGACAGGGATCAATTGATAAAAGTTACGCTGGGGATAACAGCCTAATAGCCAGCGAGAGTACACATTGTCCTGGCTGTTTGGGACCTCGATGTCGACTTAATTTATCCTCCAGGGGCAAAACCTTGGAAGGGTTCGGCTGTTCGCCGATTAAAAAATTACATGAGTTGGGTTTAATACGACGTGAGTCAGTATGGTCCCTATCCTTTTGAGGGATAAATAGTAAAAAGGGGAAGACCTTCTAGTACGAAAGGACCAATAGGCTGTGTTTCTCTAGTGTACCAATTGTAATAGTAAATAATTTATATTTTAAGTTATTCAATAAACTTAAATAAATTCTTTAACTTTGCATAGTTGGGTAGCCACAAACATATTAGATAATTACTGAAAGTATCTCAAGTTCGAATCTATCCCCTAGATACTATCATTGGATTTCTCTTTGTTAACTATCACGAATGGTTATTATTACTTTCCTAATTATAATCATTTCTTGTAATCGGTATAAAATATATATACTACAATTTTATACTATAGTTATTCTATATTGATAGATAGTATTTAGATATATATATGTATATTATGTATATTTAACAATATGAATTATAAATATTGTAATAATACGCAAAGAGATTTAAAATCCATAAATAAAGAAATAGATCATTTCTTAGATAGGATGCAAATGAATTGATTGTAAAATCGTAAGTTTAGCATTACTAATTTTTAAAATAGACTTGATGTTTTAGGTTGTCAAAAAAAATAAATGATATTTGTAATAAGTAAATATTTATTTATTACTTTTTATAATAACTATTTTTATGATAGTTAGAATATAATAATATAATTAATTAAGATTATTATTATTAATAATTTTAGATTAAAAGGAAAAAATTATTTATTCTTCGATTTTATTAAAATAATAATTTTATTTAAGATACAAATAATAAATTAAAATTTTAATAAAAGAATTGATTAAGATAAATCTTAGTATACTTAAATTTTAATATGAATTTATTTATCTAAGTATAATATTTAATATTAGATATAAATTCTATTTATAAAGTATTAAACTCAGTATTGTATAATATTATAAAAATAAATAATAATACTGTAAAATTAAACTAAGACTGATTGATTTAAAATTTATTTAAAATATAAACAATGTTACAAAATATTTCAATTTTTAATACTTTATATAATGATGCTCCTCAACCTTGGCAATTAGGATTCCAAGATTCTGCTTCACCAGCTTTTACAGGTATTATTGATTTACATAATTCTATTTTCTTTTATTTAATCGTTATTTGTGTAGGAGTATTCTGGGCTTTAGGATCTATTATCTACTTCTATAGCTATAATAATTCTCCTATTGTTCATAAATATCTTAACCATGGAACTTTAATTGAATTAATCTGGACTATAACACCAGCTTTAATTTTAACAATTATAGCCTTCCCTAGTTTTAGATTATTATATTTATTGGATGAAGTAACATCACCAACTATTACAATTAAAGTAGTAGGTCATCAATGGTATTGGTCATATGAATATAGTGATTATGTAACAGAAAGTGGACAATCTATTGAGTTCGATTCATATATGATCCCTGAGTCAGATTTAGAATTAGGTCAATTTAGATTATTAGATGTAGATAATAAAATGGTTATACCTGTTGATTGCCACATAAGATTAATTGTGACAGGTGCAGATGTAATTCATAGTTTTGCTGTTCCATCTTTAGGAGTAAAAATTGATGCTACACCAGGAAGATTGAATCAATGTTCTATCTTAGCTGAAAGAACAGGTACTTTCTATGGTCAATGTTCAGAAATTTGTGGAACATGGCATGGATTTATGCCTATAGCTGTAGAAGCCGTTTCAGTTCAAGATTATTTAGCTTGGGTAGATTCAATGTAATCTTGATAATTATTGAATTTTTTAAGATTATTTTAATAAAGTGAGAATAATAATAATTTACTCCCCTCCTATTGATTATTTGAATAATAATATAAAATTGAATTTAAAGCTAATTTAATAAAGTCAAATTTATTATTAATTTAAATTTAAATTAAAAAAATTAATAATAATAATATTACATATACTGCATTAAATTATTATTAATAATATGTGAAATTTAATATACTTTAATGAAATCTTATTAAACTAATAATTATTTAATAGTTAAAAATAAATATTAATAATTTTATATTTATAAATTTATAATTTATTTATATTTTAAAAGAGATTTATAATTTATATCAATTTTAATTATATTTTTAATTAGTTTATTAATTAAAAAGAATTAGGGGAAATCTGATAATTGGTAATCAACTGTACTTGCACTACTGTAATGATAGTTCGAGTCTATCTTTCTCCAGTCCAAAAATATCTTTTATAACTAATAATAACAACAAATTATAAGCTTCGGTTGCTTAAGGGTTAAAGCGTTCGTCTGAAGATCGAAAGACAGTGGTTCGACTCCATTCCGAGGCATTCTATTGTTTAATAAAGTTTAATTATTTAAATTATTAAAATATAAGCCTGAATAGTTTAATTGGTAAAATAACTTACTTGTAATAAGTCGTTGGCGGTTCAAGTCCACCTTTAGGCATATAAATATATAAATATTAATGATTTGTTTATGAGTTATAGTATAATTGGCAAAACGTCTTCCTTTGGCGAAGAATTTCCTCGTTCGAATCGGGGTAACTCAAGATAAAATTATATTCTTATATTTTATATTTATTTTAGTTAATAAGTTTTGGTTTAATAAATTATACTTATTAATCTTAAAATTGATTTAATATCTTATTATATATATCTTCCTTAAATAACCTTAAGTTGAAAAGATATAAGTTGGAAGTATAACTCAAAAGGTAGAGTTTTTCACTTTTAATGAAATGGTTGAGAGTTCGAATCTCTTTACTTCCTTTATATTAATTATTATTCGTATTAATATACTTTTTATATTAATAAAATTTATTCCATTAATTAAAGAGCATAGTATAATTGGTAATATGGTGATCTCCAAAATCGTTGTTAGGTGTTCGAGTCGCCTTGCTCTTGAAAATATAATCTAAATTAAAAAGGGTCCTTAGCTTAACAGGTAGAGTTTCTAATTGTCACTTAGTAGGATACCAGTTCGAATCTGGTAGGACTCGTAATAAATAAAATAATAAATCAAATTTAACTAAATAAAATGAAAAATTTGATTAAATAGTAATTAAAAGAGTAATATCATTTAAATTATAATATACGTCAGACACTATCTTTAAATTATACATATTTATAATACTTATGTTAGCTGCAGCAAAATTCATCGGTGCAGGATTAGCTTGCTCAGGTTTAATTGGTGCCGGATTAGGTATCGGACAAATCTTTGCTTCATTAATCTCTTCTACTGCTAGAAATCCTCAATTAAGAGGACAATTATTTGGTTACGCAATTTTAGGATTCGCCTTAGCCGAAGCTACAGGATTATTCTCATTAATGATTGCTTTCTTATTATTATACTCATAATTAAAAAATTAAATTAAATATTCATTTTAATTCAAATTTTTATTAATTTAATTTTTACTCCCCTCCAAAATATATAAATATATAAATATATAAATATTAACTCCAAAAATAAATTAAAAGAGTAATAAAATTAAAATCTCACGAGTATAGTTAAGTTGGTATAACCTCTACCTTCCAAGTAGATGTGATCAGTTCGAGTCTGATTACTCGTATACTACTAATAACGGTACTTTTTTATTTAACATAAAAAATGATAAAATCTAACTAAATAATTTTAGGGCTGTTGATTCCTTTATAAGCTAAAAAATTAATTAAAATTAAATTATATCTTATCTAGATAAGGTCAATTTTCGTTGGGTGTTCTATGCTTCAATATATACAAATAATAACTAAATTGTAATCTTTTATAGGTCCAAAATTACCTATTAAAACAATTAAATTTTACCCTTCATAATACTAAAATAAGGTTCAATTCCTTTTTTCGGTAATAACCATTATTATAGTACTAGAGATGTTATCAGTTAAGGAGGGGATTTATAAACTAAAGTTTATGAATAAATTAATATTAATATAGGTTAATAATATTAAAGTTATAAAAATTATTGTTATATCTTTAATTAAATAAAATATTTGAAAGCTTCTTCTTAATTGAATAAACTTATATATTCTAGGATATTTTTCTTTAATATTAAATTTATCTATTAAATAATCACCGAAATATAAACTAACTAATGACACTAAGGATAAAGTAATAAAAACTATACAACATAAAT
>JBBPMO010000868.1:0-15340 GCA_038090315.1 Xanthoconium stramineum | reverse complement strand
TGTCTGCCTAGTAGCATACATTGCCAGCAAATTGTTGAACATTCTCTATATAATGCTTCAGACTGCAGACAAAAACAACAACTAGTGCTGCGTACCATATCCCTTTGGAGATTCGGTCCCCAATTCTCGGGCCAGCTTTGTGGGGGACATGAGTGTAGCCATTTCCCGGTGGTTTCCAATCGACAGCCGAAGTAATACATCACCATGTGTATTCGGCTTTGACTGTAAGATGGCAGGCCTATGTTCCTTCTGGAATACATAGCGACAGATGTTGAGGGGACTGTCTGAGGGTTGATGGATAGTGAAACAAGCTGACTTTATATGCATTCTTGACACTGCCACACCACACCACATGCACACTCATGTACCATTAAGGAAAATGTGTGGATCACAACAATAACAAACTATGTACAAAGCAAGCTGGCCTTAATATCAAATATAGAAATGCTGGGGGCGGCCGAAGTTCTGCTAACCTCAGATGACAAAGGACATTCATACCCGAAATGGGTTCCCTTTTGTACTAGCGTCCGGTGCACCCCTGGTTGAATGAAGAATGCCTTCCAATTCACCTTGGCCTTCCTCACTGAGGCGGGCGTACGTAGCTTGTTGTCGGGACGCATAGCATGCTGGACCTGTCAAGCCATCTTTCCAGCTTTGTAATGCTATGTCCCTCCAGCGCCGCATGCAATCTTCAAAGAATGATATGGTCCATTGGAATTCGGCATGCAGAAGACTCTCCTCCTCGGTCCACCGATCTTTTGTAGCCTTTGCCCGAAGCCAATGAACCCGCACAACTGTATCAAATGTTATGTTGCGTTCAGACAATATATGTAGGTAGTATAGCCTTACATTCGAGCATCCAGGCACTAGACTCTGAGCCAGTTTGTATATCCAAGTTGAAGTACCATGGGAGTACTTCATATCTTAGGCCTCTTGCATTTGGGTTGGTTGCTGATGTGCGGGCATTTAGATGCTCCTTGCAAAGTATTTGATACCGGGCCAAAGTAGGTTCATCAGCATCAAGTTTCACCATGGCCTCCCTGCACTTCCGATAAATCATCGCTTGTCCCTCCAAGGCATCATCGGCTGCATGCACCCTTCCCCATGCCCAAGTCTTCTTTAAGTACCCGGTGGCTGGGCAAAGACCATGATGGAAGAGGACTGCTTTCTCTGTGACTCCGAGCTGTATCTGCTGCAGGACATCATTAGCCTGCCTGATCTGTAACTGCAACTCCATGTCCACAAGGTCCTGTGCGCGAAGCCTAATGCATTTTGAATGGCCGATATTGGACGGCAGAGGGATAAAGGCCTGATCAGGCCGTTTGCCTTCCACCCGGTCCAAGAGGTCCTCGTCTGCATCTTGCCATTTGCTTTCCATTGGCTGATGGTCTGATTCAGCATCGTCCGACGGTAATTCATCTTCATAATTTGGACCGATGTGAATTTTGGCCTCAGCTAAGAATGCAGAAATTTCTGCAGACAATCGATCAGTACGACAGGCAACCACTAGGTGTTGTAGCTCTGTTGCATGAATGCCCAGTCGGTGAATGTCCCTCCGAAGGGCAATTTGGGATTCTTGAATTTTCAATCCCCAAGCCAACCATGTTGGGGCCCCCATTTTCAATTCTGACCCCAGAGTATGTTGCAGAATGTCCAGCTCAACAGCATATATACTTTTCTCTTGGTTCGATTTTAGAGATGACAAAAGTCATGGGGCAGCTGAAAGTGCAAATACCTTCTGGAAGACGTAGGTCCTAAATGTCCATCGCCAAGGGGTCCAAAATTTGCCTGGCCTGTGCATCCCTTTCCTGCTGTCCCCATTCCTGTCTTTGTGGTTCAGAAATGGTAGAGTCCAAGTCTGTAAAGCTTTCCATAGATGCTGCCGATGCCTTCCGAGCGGCCTTTAGTTTTCTACCTAGGGAATTTGCTGCAAGGTCATTTAAAACACATTCAAAAATGGAGGGCCAAGATTACCACTGACTCATTCTTATCATCTTCATGAAGTTCGAGTCATTCATCTGAAAGTCAAGCAGCTCTTGCCAATGTGAAGATGTCATACCCTGAGTCGACCTGGACACAATATTGAGGAGAGACCAAAGGGTCTCCAGAACCTCGCCATCGATCCATCCCACTCCAGAAATAAATAATGGGGCATACCGGGAGTAGCATTCTGCCCGATGGCCATGCACATGCCAAATTCCGATCCCCAGGATAATTTCTACTTCCGGTCGGATCTGAATATAGGCATTGTTGGCGACTCGAGCCCGGAGCTTCTTCATATATGCACAATTGATGTCATAGAATGTGACAACATTACAAATGCCTGCCATGTTGTAGTTGAGGGCTTTTGCCAAGGAGTAATCCATGTTGACCTGTCTGTACCAAGAGTTACCAAAATGAGCATGCGTATTCAGTGTGTATCCCTACTGCTCTCCTTTTTGGAAATCAACAACACTGTGAGGTACAAAGCATCCATGCCTAGCACAGGCAGTAGCCCCAATGCCAGTGGCTTTGAGCTTGCCATGTGCGGCATTCACCTGGTTAATCACCTAATGGTTGTTACATGTGGACTGCTTCAGCTTGTCAGACATGCATTAGCACACAAATCTGATATGATGAAACTCACCTCAAGAGGATGATTAGTTGCCTTAAGATATGCCTTGTAATCCTCTCTTCCCACCATATACCCTTGCCCATCCATTAACCAGACTTGGTCTCCTGGTCACCAGTCAGGAAGATGTTCGGCCTTGAAGTTTCCATCCATCACAAAGCTTCGGGTGTACCTTGAACTGTCATACAAAATGCAGGGCTTATTCAAAGGTAATTTGTATGCATGATGGGAAAGCCTACTTTGATTCTTCAGCTTCATTTGGGGTCACATTTATCCCGATTTGTGGGCAGGCAGGGCAGAATAATGCCAGTTCACCTTGCTGGGGCTTTTCAGTTCTGTGTCCAAATCCTCGCCACTTCAACAATTTCAGCAACCTCCATTGCCTTGCGACCCGAAGCAAATCCCGATACCGATCCTTTTAACAATGAGTGGGAAACATGTTAGCCATGTACATTCATACATACTGGGACTGCATGAGGAAAGACATTTGATGTAATGCGTCGGAGCTTGCTAAAGTAATTCATGCCGGATGTTCCACATTCCAAATTATCACGGATGAAGTCGTCAAGGACTTGGAAGGTGAATACAGTCCGAGGTTTGCGAATGGTTGCCGGAAACAATTTGGAACTGAGCAGTTGCAAATAGTGATCATCGGCACCCGAACAGTGACAATATCGGATGGTGAGGAAGTGAATTCCAGATATGTCCACAATCGTCAGATAATCGGAGGAGGAAGGAGGATGAAGGTGCAAAGGGATTCCATTGGTGTCTGTCCATGCCTGATCATTGTCGGACAGGGTTTCATCATTGCCTTTATGCAGTGGTCCTTGTGGGTGGTGTGGACTGGCAGTCGCTACATTTTCTTCTTCCTCATTGGCCTTGGGACACCGATGTCCATTGTGACTGAGATATAGAGTGTAGCCAATCTGCCTATTGTCAACAGGTGAGCAATATTGTTTTGGGCAGATATACCATACCAGTGCCAAAGATGATTCCTCAAAGAAGCAACCAGTCCATTGCTCAATTCTATGAAATGGCAGTGTCCGATGGTGTTTCCAACAGCATGCCATGCAGAACATTGGTTGTCCAAAGCAATCAGAACACCTATAGCTCCCATCAACCTCACAAATAGAGCATTGATGGGGATTGGGTGGGGCCTCCATGTTCAGAAGTGATTGAAGAAATATGTCCTTGTAATCCAACCATTCCCGTAGATAGTCATTAGATGTCTGTTAGACAATGAGTTTCTTATTCATGAAAAATCTATGGAGAATACTTTGGTGTGTGGGATCCGCATTGGTTTCACAGGAGTAAAACCAAATTCCAAAGAATCAAATCCTCCATCAAACAATGCCTGAGGAGTACTCCTAGTTTGTTTGCTTGGAGTAGACATATTTGATGGGGAGGAAGTTGCAGAATTAGATTTGGACATCGGAGTAGCTTCACTCTTGAGTTTGATCAATCGACCCTTTGATCCACGTTCTGAATCTTTGGCCATCCATGCAACATGGGTAACTTTAATGGGCTTGACTCTCTGCTTGTTAGGATTCTTGGGCATGATGGACAAGTATGGATTGGGATTTAGGTGTTCGTCAATCACCGATATCAGGCAAGATGTCCTTAGAGCACAAGCTACTGACTTTTCTCAGTATGGCAGGTAGTCCTAATGGGGATGATGTGATAGCCAACCGAGATCTAGAACCTAAATGACATAACTCCACTCAGCTATTCAATTTCCATAATTCAATGGTATGTCAAGTTGGCTGGCAATGAGCACAGCATGGTTGGGAAAACAAGTGTGGAACTGCCTCATTGGATGGCCTACATGGTCTTTATTTCATTTATAGTTGTGCTGTTGTCATTCCTTTTGGTCTGTCTGCAACTTGTGTGCTGGCTTGTTTGGAAGTATTGTTGACTTATGTCATGTTCCGGGTGCCGGTCGGCAAAATGGCAAGGTATTGGCAATAGGGTCCAAAAAAGCATGGGTGCCTGCCATGACTCAGTTAGCAAATAGATTGATTGTGTAACATAAATATGGTTGGCATAGTGGAATAGCCTTTGTCTTTGAGAAGGGAATGAAGTGTCTTTGTCACTATGACTACTTCCTACCCTCGACATTATGGAATCCGACAATGAGGTCCACTACACTGAGACTGAGTATCAAGTAGATGAGGAAGAGGAGTTTGCAAGGCAAATTGCTGACCTTGCAGATGAAGAGAATACTGGGAAGGAAACTTTCCCAAATGATCAAGATACGTCTGCTGAGCAAGAGCCAGCACAGATTTCCTCTGGGGATGCAGGCATGGAAGCAGATAGTTTCCCTGCAGGGCCTTCTGGAGACCATGAAAGTAAAGAAGAGGAAGAAGGCCAAGGAGTATCGACAGATAGTCAGTTCGTTATTGCCCCTGAGGTGCTGGAGGTGCTGGAGGAGAAATGGGAGGAATGGAAGAATGGAAACAAAGGGGAGAGGAAGAGATGTTGGAAAGAATTGGCGTCGACACTCAGAAGAATGGAGGTAAACCAGACGCTAGAGAAGCCAGCATGGATTCTCAGACAAGGGGTTAGTGATTCCCGATGGCAGAGCAGTAACTAACATTCTCTGACAGATATATTTGCGATGGCTACAAACCCATGCTGGGATACACAAGAAAAATGTGTTTTGACTCGGGCAGCGATGGTTGGGTCAGACAGTGATCACCGAGACACACAAAGCTGACTTGAGCTGGATTCGGAAGGAAATGGCGGGGAAGTTGAATGACATTAAGTTCTATCAACCTGCTTTAAGCAAGCTCATCAAAGGGCTTTCGGCAGATGAGATAAGAAATGCCGAATGAACTGTGGTCGAATGGAACATCCGTTCCAGTCCAGATGAGGCACAAACTAGGTATTAGTCAGTTCCATGACTGATATTGTCATTGATCATGTTCCTCACTTGACAGGTTTGCATGGAAAAATGCACCAAAGCTAATCAAACAATTTGCTGACCAAATGTGGCGAAAAGGGGGGGTCAGGGTGGTCATATTGTCAGGGTGGAAAAACACACAAGGAGAAATATTTTCCCAAAAGTACGTCATTGGGTTCAGTGGAGGAATGGTTCCATGGTTCTAAAGGGCCGTTAGGCATGATTTTAATGACAAGCATTCTAATGGCTCATTGTTTGAGCCACTAGATACCCTGTGGAAGCCATGGGATGCATATCTCCTTAGCACCTTCCAGGAGGAGGGCGAGGATGAGGAGATAGTGGAGAACGGCACCGTGTTACAATCTTCCTCTGAAGATGCCAGTACACCAGTCTTTTTCCTCGAACTACTCTTGACCCTTTAGACCTAATTTCATACTCTCAAGTGACTGAGCACCAACTCTCCCTTCTGACATTGGTGACCTGTCTCGTTATTGTCCTAGTTGGACACTCATGCGTCCCCGTTTCTCCTTCTGCCCTTCTCTTCCAGACCGGGATGCTATCACGTTACTCCTCGGACGATATTCATGGACCCGTTTCCTTCTTTGACATTCTCTGACGTTCCTTGATGACACGGCCCTTTAGCACCTCACTATGATCTGTGTAGTCTAGAACACTGCCTCGTCACCGTTCTATCCATTTCCTCATCTTTCCATCACAGACACTGCCACCCATATCTCTCTAGTACTTATACCTGTCTCTTCATTCCCACGTCCCCTTTTCTTCTTTCCTCACGTTTCTTCTACGCACCCACAAGGCATCTACTCTCGTAGCCCTGCCCCGTCGTCTCTAGTACCTCTCTAGTCAATCTGCTACTCTTGTGCAATCTATCAGCCGTTCGCTGAGAACCCCAGACCAACACTTCAGTCGGCTGCCTGCCGAACTCCCAGTTATCTCTTCAGTCGGCCGTCTGCCGAGCTCCTAATCGACACCTCAGTCGGCCGTTCGCCGAGTCCTCAACCTTCGTCCCCCTCGGCTGTTTGCCGACTCCCTAGTCCTAATCCCTGTCGACCGCTCGTCGACTCTCTAGTCCTTAGTCATTGTCGACCGTTCGTCGGCTTCCTAGTCCCCAGCCACTGTCGACCATTTGTTGACTTTCTAGTCCCTAGTCATTGTCGACCATTTGTCGACTTCCTAGTCCCTAGTCATCATTGACTATTCGTCAGCTCTCGAGTCTCTGGTCCTCATCAACCATTCATCGACTCTCCTAGTTCTAGTCCTTCTCGACCCCCTTGTTCTCTTGAAGCTCTTCTTCTTGATCCTGAGGACGTAGTGTCTCTTCGTGAGTACCTCCCTCAGAGAGCCTCCGACCTACGGTAGTTGCCTTCGCGTAACACACTGAAGCCGATGGGAGCCTGAAGAAAAAGTCAAAGCCAAAGCTGAAGACCCGCGATGAGCTCATTCAGTCTGTGACTGGCTCGGATGGTAGAATCTGGATTCCAGACATAGCCGATGCCAGCTGGGCAGAGTTGCAAGGCTTGGTCAGAGGGTTTCTGACAGCACATTATAGTAAGTGATGTTTGTTGTAAATGTACTTATTCTGAATGAGCGTTGTTCTCCACAGGGTTGGTCTGTGGCAGGAAGAAGGCATCGGCCCCATTCAAGAAGCTGCTGGGGAAACAGGACTTCCTGTTCGGAAAGAAATATATTCCTGCCGATTTTGTGTTTCCCGATGACCCCAGCCATTTGAATGTCAAGCAAGCTCGGCAGTTCCTGGAGCATATTCACAAGCATCAGCAAAAGGCTCCTGATGATGTGTTTCAGTTCCGCTATTGGCTCAACAATGAGGGTGAGCTGGCTGACCCTGTTTTACCATCACCTGAGGTTAGTGAGGTGGAGGGAGATGAGGCTGAAGGGAGTGAAGCTGAAGATGGTAGTGCTGAAGATGATGGTGCCGAAACTGTGATGACGATTATGGTAAAGCACAAGAAGTCAGGCAGGGAGAAGGTCTCAACGGTGACCATGATGAGGATGGGGATGGTGGGTTGGATGGAACTGCGGAGGTGGAGGACCTGCTGCCTGTCATCCATTGCAGTGCAAAAGCACAGGGGAAACCCGATGACAAGGTGACCGACAAGACTAAGAATCAGACCCTGGTCACCACCACTGGGCCCAGTCAAATACCAAAGATTAGGCAAGAAGGTAAGATGAGATCTGAATGTTGGATTCATGCCTACAATTACAATCTTACTATACAGCCCAAGTGGATTCCGAATGGAGGTCATCTGTGACCATGCATCGGGCTGAGACTATGAACATAGTGGCCAGGAATGGGGCCCATGGAAAGTCATCTGGGAAAGTAAAAGACAGGATGATTACAGGGAGGACTTCCAGTGTCACTGAACAGCCTGCCGAGGCCAGCTCATCTGGTAAAAAGACTGGCAAGGTAGTATCGGCACTGAATGCCCATGGGGACAAGGGAGCCAAAAGCAAACCAAAGGCGATTGACAAGGCAAAACAAAGAGAGGCGCCCGCAGGTCCTGTCAGGGTGGCAGTGACAGACAAGCAGGGTGAGTGTTACGGTTGACCACTTGGACGGTACCTCTTTTCTCCTTTGTCGTGCTTATCGTCGTATGCTTCCCTTAGGACTTTGCCAATATCTGGAGGACCGGTACATATTCACCCTTGGTCCCCAGTCCTTTTCCCTTGCGCCCTTCTCTGAGGACGCCCCCGCCCCTGTTCCTTTACTCCTCTTCCCTTCCTGAGTGGGGTGGGATCTCATCTTGATCGTAGTCTCTTTCATCGCCTTTGTGATTCCCGTGGACAGTACTATCTCCTTTAGGTAGTTCTCTTGTGCTACCTCGTGTTCCTTATGACTCATCCCGAGTTCTACCACGTTCTATCGTCTTCTACGATGACGCGTCCTGTAGTACTTATACCACTCTGCCGCTGTACTTTTTCCTTACGCTTATTCTACGCAATACAAGGTATCTTGTCGCGTCCAACTCTTACCTTAAGAAATCTCAGTCTTCTCAGTCTTGCCTTGTCATCTCAAAGGACGTTGCGTCTCTCCGTGAGCACCTCCCTTTGACCTGACCGCCTAGGCCGTCTCCCCCAAGTCGACGACTTATCTTTCGCGTAACAAAAGAATAAGCGTGCCCTAACGTCCCTCCTACTTAGGAGAAGGACCAACTCCCCATAGTCAAGATATCCCACCGAAGAACCAGGATCAGTCGGGATCCCGACAATATTAACCCAGACCCAAACCCCAGCAACCCCCTAGATCGAGCCACCACCCCGTTACCTTCTAACACCCCGTTAACAGCATACAGACCAACCGTAGTTCACCCTAGCACCCTAGTACCCCCGACGTCCAACCCCGTCATCACTAGCACCCCCACAGTCATGTCCACCCAAACTCCCTCCACGACGACAACCTCGTCCGAAATCAAAACCGCCCTTCCCGCCCCATTCTCGGGAAAAATCTCTGAAGCCTCCCGATGGCTGAAAGCCATGGATGCCTACTTTCTAATCAACCCCACCATATATTCCTCGGATGAGTTGAAACTCGCCCTCATTCTGAGCAAGATGGGAACTGGGAAAGGCATTGCATTCTCTGAGAAATGGTACGACAGACTAAAGAACCCCGCGCTCAAAGCCGAAGACAAAACCCTTGAAATCTTTGTTAAAGATTACAACGAGAACTTTAACCCCCTTGACGCTAAAGTACGAGCCAGACGGGACTTATCCAAACTTGTCCAGAAACCAGGAAAGGATGAAGACGGAACTCCGAACGATGGGTTCCAAGACTTTGTCAACGAGTTCGAGAACCTCGCCACCAAAGCCCAATTCGAAGACAAACTTACGGCAGTCACCCAGTTCTCTACCGGGCTTGATCGACAGATCTCCACCATGATCTTATCCATGCAGAACCCCCCAGACACTTTGGAAGAGTGGATCGCAAAAGCGAAAACTTTTCATAACCAGAAACTACGTATCGATGAACTTAGAAAAGGGACACGGTACTCCAACTTCCGAACCCCAAACTTCCCTTCGCCTCGAAACTCCCCAGACCCCAATGCCATGGAAATCGATGCCATTAGACTCAAGAAACTATCCCCTCAAGAGCGTGCGAAATGCATGAGAGAGGGAAGATGTTTCAGATGCAGAAAGATAGGCCATGACACTAGAAACTGCCGAACCAAGACAAACTCCACTCCCGGTCCCTCCCGTCCTCCCCAGCAGATCCTCCACACTGAAGAAACTCCAGTCGCACCCCCTGCCACTAAACCTAAGCCCTCTCCTTTTGCCAACTACGCCCGATCTCTCGGGAAAACAGAGGAAGAACTCCTTCAAACTCTGAAACTATGCTACGAAGATCAAGAAGAGGAAGTCAAAGCAGCGGAAACCTTCGAGGA
This sequence comes from Xanthoconium stramineum, assembly GCA_038090315.1. Classification (NCBI taxonomy): domain Eukaryota; kingdom Fungi; phylum Basidiomycota; class Agaricomycetes; order Boletales; family Boletaceae; genus Xanthoconium; species Xanthoconium stramineum. The sequence goes on along the minus strand of JBBPMO010000868.1, from coordinate 5,412 downwards.
TTTTTGAGGCGGGAAGATAGTTCGATGTCGTCTTCCCAGATCAACCATGTATTTACCGCCCTCCCGAATGAAAGAACTCTACGGATCCCCGTGAAAATCTCGGTAAATAATCAAATCATCGAAACCACCGCCATCATCGACTGCGGCGCTACTGGCAGTTTCATCGACCCTGAACTCATAGCATTGGCTAAATTTCCCACAAAGAAGTTAGATAGACAAGTCAAAGCCTATAACGTGGATGGAACTACCAATTCCAAAGGTAACATCGTCTGGGAAACCAATGTAGACCTCATATTCCCAAGACACCACGAAAACGTCTGACTTATGATCCTGAACTTAGGACGCAAGCAAATCATCCTAGGAATGCCCTGGCTCAAAAAGTGGAATCCCGCCATCGACTGGGTCAACAAACGAATCTCCATTCCCAAACTAATCGGTCTGCGGGACACTGTGCCTCTTCGTGAGCGCCTCCCCTCTTGGACCGACTCTCTAGTCCCCCAGAGATACATATTACGGTGGTTAGGAATGGACGCTGACCTTAAAACCACTCGACGACTCAACAAAAGAAGGGCTTGGCTCGCAGGAGAAACCATAGGAAAAGTAACCATTTCCACTCAGATTGCCCAAGAAACCAAACCCACAGAAACCGCCCTCCCACAATGGTGCAAGGACTTCGAGGATGTCTTTTCCGAGAAATCCCACGAAAAACTTCCCCCTCATCGCCCATACGACCATGTCATTGACCTAAAACCTGACTTTACCCCGAAAATCGCCAAAGTATACCCATTAAACCCCCTTGAAATGGACACCTGTAAGGCCTTTGTCGAAGAACATTTGAAAACTGGTCGAATCGTTCCTTCCAAATCCCCCCAAGCATCCCCATTCTTCTTCGTCCCCAAGAAAGACAGCACCCTACGTCCCTGTCAGGATTATCGCTATCTCAACTCCTTCACCATCCGAAACGCCTATCCATTACCTCTCATCCCGGAGTTGATTGACAACATGAAAGACTCCACACTTTTTACCAAATTTGACATACGATGGGGATATAACAACATCCGATTAAGGGAAGAAGACCAATGGAAGGCGGCATTCATTACCCCCCTCGGGCTCTTCGAGCCAACAGTCATGTTCTTCGGATTTTCCAACGCACCTCCCACCTTCCAGGCATTCATGAATCATATTTGTGCAGACATGATTGCGGAAAAGTGGCTTAAAGTCTACATGGACGACATGGGCATCCACACCAAGGACGATCTCGCATTACACCATGAGCGAACCCGAAAAGTCCTTCAATGACTTAGGGAACACGGACTAACGGTCAAATTATCAAAGACCGTGTTTGACGCTCCCAAAATGGAGTTCCTTGGTATGATCATCGGACAAGGAAAGGTGGAAATGGATACCAAGAAATTAGAAGCCATTGAAAAATGGAAACCTCCCACCACAGTGAAAGGAGTCCGGTCGTTCACAGGTTTTGCAAACTTCTACAGGAAGTTCATCCCCAACTTCTCTGACATTGTCGCCCCCCTTAACTTGCTCACCAGAAAGAACGAACCTTGGAACTGGACCTCATTGCAACAAAATGCGTTCGATGAGCTAAAACGCATCTTCTCCTCCGCCCCTGTACTCCATATTCCTGATGTTTCCCGACCGTTTTCCGTCATGACTGATGCATCTCTCCTTGCGGCAGGAGCCATCCTCCTCCAATCAGACGCCAACCTGGACCTCCACCCTTGTGCTTATTTCTCCCACACCTTTTCCCCTGCCCAACGAAACTACGATATCTATGATAGAGAGCTCTTGGCAGTCATTCTCGCGCTAGAAGAATGGCGCCAATATCTACAAGGGACTCAACACCCGATCACTATCATCACTGACCACAAAAACTTGTCTTACATTAAGGACCCCCGTAAACTATCCCGACGACAAGCCAGATGGTCGTTGTTCTTACAGGACTTTGATATCGTATGGCAGGTCACTCCGGGATCAAAGATGGCGCCAGCAGATGCTCTCTCTCATCGAGACCTAATCAACACCTCCGAAGACAACACCAATACCGCCATATGCTCTGAACCCGCAGTCATTGGAGCCCTTGACCTATCCCTCGCTCGCCATATCCAAGAATCCTCCTCCTCCGACCCCTTAGTACTACAAGCCATCGAAAACCTGCACAACGACACCCCCCTATTCCCTAGATCCTCGCTAAAAGACTGGAGCTATGAAGATAGACGTCTATACTACAAGGGACGTATGTATATTCCCCCAGATGCACGCCACACTCTTGTCTCCTCTCTCCACTCTTCATCAACCTTAGGACACGCAGGACGATTTCATACCAAAACGTTCCTGGAACGAGACTTCTGGTGGCCAGGACTGTCCACATACGTCAACCGGTTTATCGAAGGATGCGCCGTATGCCAACAGAACAAGGCGAATACCCATCCGACCAAACCGCCGTTGAACCCCATTCCCTCATCCACTCTCCTACCCTTCAAACAGATCTCAGTAGACCTCGTCACTGACCTTCCCAAAGTTCATGGAAAGGACTCTATCTTGGTCGTGGTCGACCATGGCCTTACGAAGGGGGTAATCATCGTTCCCTGTTCCAAAACAGTCGATGCCATGGAAATAGCCAAACTCTTTTTCTCCCACGTTTTTAAAAGATTCGGTTTACATGACTCCCTGATATCCGATCGAGGACCCCAGTTCACTTCCGCCTTTGCTAGAGAGTTGGCCAGACTCCTCCAATACGATGTCAAACTCTCCACCGCATACCACCCCCAAACTGATGGACAAACCGAACGCACCAACCAGGAAATAGAGACTTATCTTCGTATCTTTTGCGCCAACAACCCGAGAACCTGGCTTGATTTCCTCCCTACAGCTGAATTTCAACACAACTCCGCCCCGCATCACTCCACCAAAAAGTCGCCGTTCAACCTGATGCTCGGATATGAACCACGAGCATACCCTCCCTTAGGAAAAACGTTTCTCCCCGCGCTCGAAAACAGACTATCTTTACTTCAAGAAATGAGAAGGGAAGCCCTAGCCGCACATGAGACTGCTCAATGAATCATGAGAGAACGAAATCTCAGAACATTCTCCCCCTGGAAAGTCGGAAACAAAGTATGGCTAGAAACCACCAATCTACGCCTGCAATACCCGTGTAGGAAACTATCCCCCAAACGGTTGGGACCCTTTGAAATCACTCAGGTCCTATCTCCACTCGCGTATCGCCTCAAACTACCGACCACATGGAAAATCCATGATGTTTTCCACGCAGGCCTTCTCTCCCCGTTCAAACAAACCGATGTGCATGGCCCAAGCTTCTCCGCTCCTCCACCGACTCTGATCGGATCAGAAGAAGAATACGAAGTCGAAGCCATAATCTCTCACAAGGGCTCCCCTGGCCGAAGAAAGTACCTGACCGCGTGGAAAGGATACCCTGCCTCCGAAAATACATGGGAACCCGAAGGTAATCTCTGCCATGCGCCACAGATGCTCGGAAACTATAAACGGACTCATTCTCTGAGGACCTTAAAAACGATTCCATGCCTCACTCCCGACGACGAAAATCCAAGAAATCCCCAAAGAAAATCGAACCTCCTCCCTTCCACTGGACTTACATCCCGTGGAAACTCGGCCTCACCGTCCACCAACTCAACTTTCTACGACGAAACAACCTTGATGTGGATCACACCCAACTCCACTCCCACTTTTGTCGAGCGACTGGCTGCCCTATCCATAACTAGCCCTCTAGGACGTGGCGTCTCCTCGTGAGTACCCCCCTGGATGCGCCCGGTTTGGATTCCTCCTCTCTGCTACGCTAGCCTGGTATTCTGTTTCACTCTCTTCTCCACCTCCTACTACGTCTACACCAAACGCCGTTACCTCCGAGATCACCCTCCTGTACATGCAGATTTTTCTGCTTGATCCCGAAGAATATATCCCCCATGTCTTCGCTCTCCTCCTCCCCGTCCTCCTTGTCTTCCTCTCTTTCCTCGGAATTTTCCTTCTTAGACTCTACTCCCGTTTATCCCTGTGTGCTACCTACGCCCATCACTTACACCCTTTACGTTGCCGTCATCACCAACGCCCCCGTACTCTACGAAATCGAAAAACTCCCTCTCTATGAACTAGACGTCATCTCTCAGGAGTTAGTTCGCCTCCTCCATGATGCCCTCCGCCTCCAATCCTACTACCCACTATCCACTCCCGAACCTGATCAAGCCTTGCTCCTCGTCACTGGAGAACTAGTCCAGCGTACCCTCAACACTCTCCACCTCCATGGTTTCCACTCATACATCTCTCGCCTCCCCCCTCTAATACTCTCGCCGATCTTCAAACCCATTTTCCGTTCCCTATCCCCTTATGAACGAGAACGGTACCGAGAGATTATTACTTCTGAACCATGTGAACCAGTCATGGAAACAACGTTACAACCTCTTCCTGTACGCACACCCTCCTCTTGGAGGTCCAGTTCGTCCGCTAGTCCTATCACCCCCTCTTTAGCATCTCGTATCTCGTCCAGACCGGCATCTCCCTCCGAGACTTTAGTACCCGAGTCTGGGTTCTCTCAGGAAAACGCCCTCCTCCGCAGTGCAGCCACCCATATCACCGTTGGAGGACGCCGGATTATTGCATCTCCCACTCAGACCTTGCCTCGGGTGTTTCTCAAACCTCCCACCACGCCTACCACCCAGTGCTTTCTTTGCCACAATAAAGGTCACTATCGAGAGAACTGCCCATCCTACCAATGCCCACACTGCCACGAGATGGCTCCTGGACACCCTTCACATCTGTGCTTGCGGACATGCTGCACCTTTTGTAAGCACTGGGGACATTCTGACCGAGTATGCCCTCAACGTGTGTGCGGAGATTGTGATCAACCAGGGCACATTGCAGATGACTGTCCTTTTTCGAACCTCACTACCGAGCAGGCCGCCCACATCTTTGGAGATGGAACCCCTTTGTAACGTCTTACGCAGGGAGTCTATCATTCTCGAGCCAGGAGCTTGAGTGTACGAGAGGGGTAATGTTACGGTTGACCACTTGGACGGTACCTCTTTTCTCCTTTGTCGTGCTTATCGTCATATGCTTCCCTTAGGACTTTGCCAATATCTGGAGGACCGGTACATATTCACCCTTGGTCCCCAGTCCTTTTCCCTTGCGCCCTTCTCTGAGGACGCCCCCACCCCTGTTCCTTTACTCCTCTTCCCTTCCTGAGTGGGGTGGGATCTCATCTTGATCGTAGTCTCTTTCATCGCCTTTGTGATTCCTGCGGACAGTACTATCTCCTTTAGGTAGTTCTCTTGTGCTACCTCGTGTTCCTTATGACTCATCCCGAGTTCTACCACGTTCTATCGTCTTCTACGATGACGCGTCCTGTAGTACTTATACCCCTCTGCC
>JBBPMO010000867.1:0-15348 GCA_038090315.1 Xanthoconium stramineum | reverse complement strand
ACAGAGAAGCGCACATCTAAGAATGGAATGGAGTTCTGTCTAAGGGAACAAGGAGTTGGGGATGAATGTGGAAAGGTTCTGGTATCAGTCTGGAGAGGTGAGGAAGTTGTTGATGGAGAGATACGGGTGAGTGTCAGGAGAAAGGAAAATGTAGGGGATGTTGTGTAAGGGCACAAATTCCATAACATTACCCTCCTCATAAGACTGATTCACCAAATCAGAAAGTGCCATTGTCCAAAGAGTTTCCCTCGTCAGGGAGGTTAAGGTGCACTGGACAGCTGGCGAGGTTGTGCCTGGGAGCAGCAGAGTTGCAGCCAAGACAGATATAGTCTGGGCAGTCCAATTTGAAGTGGGTGCGACTGCCACAGGAGTAGCAGGCCAGGATTCTGGCCCTAGGTTAACGACGGGGGAGCGAGTGATGGGTTCTGGGATGGGAATGGGGAAAGGGGAGTTTTGAGGGAGGGGATTTCTACCTTCCATAAGGGCTCCAGTGATCCTGGCAGAAAGAGTAGATAGGTCCCAGAAGGAGGGATTGCAGACATCAAAGGGAGGAGCACTGGGGTGGTTGTTTGTCAGCGAAGGAGATCCATCACCATGGGCAGAGTGAGATCCTGAGCTATCTCCAGTTGTAGTTGGAGAGGGAAGTTGGCTGGGGTTGCTGCTATTAGTGTAGACAGCAAGGTCAGGTCTACAGAGGGAGCGTAAGACTCATTCAATGGTTTGGGTGGCAATGTCTTTAGGGAGGGAGGCAAGGATTCTGCAGATTCCCAGGTTGGAAAGGAGGTTGAGGATTTGGGCCTAGAGGTCAAGGACAATGCGTCCCAACTACTGGTTGTGCTCATTGTAGGGAGGTGGTTTTTTGGCATAGAAGTTGTGAAAGGCAATGTAGGTGTGAAAGAGGGAGATGGCATCTTTGATGGCAGGCAAGTTTCTGACAATGGCTTAGGATTCTAAGATTCAAGTGAGTGTGGAGGTTTCGAGGAACGATGTGAACAGGAGGTTCCTTTGGAGGTTGGGGAGGGAGAGGAGTTGTTTGGAGGAAGGCATAGGAAGCCCAAGACAGGCAATGACCCTAGTTTTTATACGTTTGGGGAAGAAACAAAAGAAGATCTATTGCACCCTTATGGCTATAGAAGATGAAATGGTTTTGGATGGGCAGAGTTCCATGCGAGCACTAAGGCCTTTGCCAGTGGAACTGGTTTCAGGATCGGTTAAACATCAGATGAGTTTCCCCATCTGGTGTTCTCTCATTGATCCATAGAGTATTGCCAGTCAGGGAAAAGAATAGAGGACAGCCAGGTGAATAGGAAGTCCTGCTGGCATCTGAAGAGGGAAAATGAGATAACTATGGGGTGACTAGGTAAGCATAATCAAGAAATGAGAAAAAGGCAGGCCAGGGTGAACATGAAGACCATTTCAGCAACAGTGAGGTTGAGCTGCATGGTGATTGGTATCAAGGGCTGTCTGGGGAGGCAAAGACATTGTTGTGTCAAGCTTTATAGGCTCGAACAAGGTACTTGGTGTGAGTGAGATGGGAAAGAGGTTCCCAGGTGTCTTCCAATGGGGGATAGCCTTTCCAGCAGACATGGAATTGTCAGCGGACGGCAGAGCCCCTATGGGCAATGATGGTTTCGACAGTGTATTCTTCTTCTCCACAGATGATGGAGGGCAGAGGAGATAGGAAGTTCAGACTGTGTTTGGGAGTTTCCTGATAGGTGGATAGTAGAGAAGTGTGAAAGACAGGATGCATTCTCCATGTGGGAGGGAGGCAGAGTTTGTACATGGAGGGAGATAGGACTTGTTCAATTTCAAAGGGACCTTCTCTTTTTGGTGCAATTTTCTTCAATTGGTAGTGGAGTTTCAGGTTTTTGTTGTCGAGCCAGACCTTATCTCCAACTTTCCAAGGGGTAAAGTGGGAGTTTATGCAGTCCTTCATAAGAAGGGCAGCTTTTTCATGGGCAGTGATGGCTTCTTTCTGAGCTTCAGAAAGAAGGTGGAGGCATTTTTCTAGTTTGGGAAGAAAGGTTTGTCTGATCTTCAGATAGGCATGGGGTTCATAGCCCATCATAAAAGAGAAGGGGGTGGCGTTGGTGACAGAATGGGTGGCGGCATTGTAAGAGAATTCCACCATGGGTAGAAGTTCAGACCATTTGGTGGGTTGGTTCTTGGTAAAGATTCGGAGATAGGTTTCAAGTTCTTGGTTGACCTGTTCTGACTCACCATCAGTTTGAGGGTGGTAGGTGGTGGAAAGGGCAATGTTGTATTCTAGGAGTTGAGCAAGTTCTTGTGTGAAGGCAGAGGTGAATTGGGGTCCTCTGTTGGAGATGACTTGGTTGTGAAGGCCAAACTGTGGGAAGATGTGTTGAAAAAAGATCTTGGCAATGTCCGCCACAGAGGTAGTTTTGTTGCAAGGGTGGAAAATTACCCCCTTCAAAAGACCATGGTCTACCACAACCAGAATAGAATTGTAGCCATGGGAGAGGGGAAGATCCATGATGAGGTCCACGGAAATCTGTTGGAAGAGGCAGGTGCATTTGGAGGAGATAGGGGCGAGCAGGGGGTGGGATGGATGGGTGTTGACCTTATTGGCCTGACACTTGGCACATCTGGTGATGAACTTGCGGATGAAAGTGGTCATGCCGGGCCACCAATAGTCTTTTTGAAGCAAGGAGATGGTGCAGAAATATCTGCCATGAGCACCAGCAAGGGATTCATGAACATTTTGGATGAGGGAGTGTTGGGCGGGCTTGGGGATGTAGAGATGCAATTTGTAATAGAGAGCACCTTGGTTGAAGTACCAGTCCTCAGTCTGAGACTGGGGGAGAGGTATGGTGTCTGCATTCATGGCAGCAAGGGCATTGATGATGAATTGGTCTGAGGGTGTGGATTCAGTGATTTTAGAAGTGAGGGCAGCGTCTAGCATATTAATATGCAAATGAGGAAGGAGAATCTGCGAGGTGTTATCCTTGGAGGTATCCATGGAATCTTTGCAAGAGAGGGCATCAGTGGGGCCCATAGCGGTGCTGGGGGTGTGGTTCCAGACCAGGTCATAGTCCTGGAGGAATATTTGCCATCGAGCCTGTCAGCAAGACAAGCATTGGGGTTTTTTGAAGTACATCAAGTTTTTGTGATCCGTTAGGATCATCACAGGGTGGGTGGTGCTGGTTAAGTATTGGCACCATTCGGAGAGAGCATGTATGACCGCGAGGAGTTTGCGATCATAGATGTTGTAGTTTCATTTGGCAGGGGCGAAGGTATTTGAAAAGTAAGCACAGGAATGAAGATCCCCATTTGAGTCTTTTTGCATGAGGATGCCCCTGGATGTGGTGAGGGAAGTGTCAGTCATGATGAAAAAGGGTTTAGTGTGGTCAGGGAACATGAGAACAGGTTGTTTCAAGAAGGCCTCCTTGATTTTTGAGAAGGTGAGTTCATGGTCGATGGACCATTTCCATTGGGCATTTTTGTGGGTGAGGGATAGGAGCAGTTTGGTAAGATTGGAGAATCCAGGGATGAACTTCTGATAGAAGTTGCAGAATCCGATAAAGGATCAGACTCCTTTTACGTTGCAGGGGGGTCTCCAGTTCTTGATTGCTTCGAGTTTGGTGGGGTCCATTTTTATGGTCCCAGGAGAGATGAGGAGGCCAAGGTATTCTACCTCAGTGGTGTCAAAGGTGCATTTGGAGAGTTTGAGAGCAAGTTGTTGCTCGTGAAGTTGTTCCAAGACATGTTTGGTTCGCTCCTGGTGGAGAGCGAGGTTGTTGGACAAGTGGATTAGCATGTTGTCCATGTAGATGATTAACCATCCTTCGTCAATGAAATCATGGAAGGTATGGTTCATGTAGGCTTGGAAGGTGGCTGGCAAATTGCAGAGTCCAAAGAACATAACAGTTGGTTCATAGAGTCCCATCGGGGTGGAGAAGGCGGCTTTCCAGCAGTCTTCTGGTTGGATGAGGATATTATTGTATCCCCATCAGATGTCGAATTTGGTGAAGATTTTGCTATCCTTTAGTTTATCCACTAGTTCTGAGATCAGAGGTAGTGGATACATGTTTTTGGTGGTGTGGGAGTTGAGATAGCAATAATCTTGGCAGGGGCGCAGGGTTCTGTCCTTTTTATGTATGAAAAGAAGGGTGATGCTTGTGGCAATTGTGAAGGGGTTATCCTTCCGTTTTTGAGGTGTTCCTTGATGAAGGCTTTACAGACTTCGGTTTCTGCAGGGTTTAGCAGGTAGGATTTGGTGTGTCGTGGGGTGAAGGTGTCTTCGAGTTGTATAGTGTGGTCGAAGGTGTGGGATGGAGGTAGTCCATCAGTGTCTTTTTGTTGAAAGATGTCAGCAAATTCTTTGTAGGTGTCAGGGAGTTCCCTCTCAGCCTGTCTAGTGTGTTGAGTGATGTTGGTGGAGATGGTCATCTTTTTGATGCCAAGCGAGACGGGGATATGTTTTATTTATCAGAGGTGGAGTTGTTCCAGTTTCGGGTTTGGGTCCATTTTTAGGTAGTGGACCAGATACCTTTGGTAGATAGCATGGGGGGAGTCGTGTCAGGGGATGTTTTGTCCTTGTGGAAGGTGAACCTTCCTGGTTGTCCAGTTTATTACTGGATTCATTTCCTGGAGCCATGGTTGGCCCAGGATCATGTTGTTACTGCCAAGGTGGAGGATGTGGAACCAGCGTTGTTCCTCTTTGTCACCAATTCAGATGGTGAGTTTTGTGTGAAAGTGTATCATTCCCTTTTGGTTGGGAGTCCCATCAGCGTTGTGTGCGTAGATGGGTGAGGCAAGTCTTTCTTTGGGCCAGTGGTTTCTGGCAACAAAGTTGTGGTTGATGAAGCATCCAGTGGCACCCGAGTCAATGAGAGCTCGGGAGTTGATGATTTGACCTAAAGAACCATGGTAGAGGGAAATGGGAAGTTCCATAGATTGAGAGTTTCTACCAATTACAAATATTTGTCTAATTTGAGAGGAGAATGATGTTGAAACATTTCCTCTATCTAAAAATCCTGGTCAGGTGGGACCAAAGGAGTTTTGTTCAGGCAGAGCGTATTAATTTGCTTGCCTGTTTCATCCAGTGTATCATCAAAGATGATTTGGAGAGATTGAAGAATGTCCTGGTTGGAGAGGTTCTTGTTCGTGTGCATTATGTTTAAGTAAGAGGCGACTTCATCAATTGGTTGGGTTTGAGGGGGCTCAGCAGGGGAGGTTGGGAGAGGAGGAGTTTCAGTAGTTTGGACATTGTGAGGTCATTGGTTTTGAGGCTGGTAGCTTCAAATAGGAGTGACCCCTTTTGCTCCAGGGTGGTTTCAAGTGGAGCATCCAACCTTGTGGCAGATGAAACATTTGTTGTTTTGAATGTGTTCTGCCCGTTGGACTGGAGTAAGGTAGATCTGGTCAATGTCCATTGCCATCAGATCCCGAGAGTTTTTTCTGGGTCCAGAAGAGGCCGGGATAAAGTTTGATCCCCCTCTGAGTTTTTTCATGTGTATAGCTGCATTGTAGAATTGACCAGCCTTGTGGAGCCAAAGTTTGTGTCTTCAGTTCCTTGAGTAGTGCCATCATTTTGAAGGCCAAGTTGGAAGAGACTGCCCTTCCCAACATATCCATAAGGATGTGCTCATCAGTTATCCCTGATCGAGCTGCCTCAAGTTCAAATTCAGATTTGAAGCAGTGGAAGTCACCATTAAACGGGTCTCCTTCCATTTGCATATGTGCCAGTGTGTGTTGTGCTTTTGAGGCATAGCCGGATGGGATGAATTTCTCTATGAAATCGGTTTCTATTTTGGCAAAGGTCTGATCTTCATCTTTGATGGTTTCCTTGGCACATTTCATCAGCCAGCCTTCAGAGAAGGACTTGCCATGACCTGCATCCATTTTATTGAGGAATGCCAGGATTTTGTTTTTCTCTTTGTAGAGAGTCGGATTCATAGCGAAGTACGCTTTCATTTGGAGTAGCCATAGATTGGCATCCTCTTCTCTGCCGGAGAGGTCTCTGGGGAGACCAGCCTTTATTTCAGGCATAGTATCAGTGTCGTTGTTTGGTTCAGGAACAGGGTGGTCCTGAAGATATGTGGCTACGAGGGCTTGGCATTCTTCTGTGGTGGCATGGGAGTAGGAGGAGCGGTGTTCATCAGGGATGAAGGAAGGGTTTGATGTTCCGGATAAGGGGTCCTCAGGTGGATTGATGGAGATGGATGAGATCTGCTTGACAGGTGGGTTGGAAAGGATTGGAGAAGTGGTGGGTCGATAGAGTCTGGATGGAGGGGTTAGGTGGGTAGTGGGGATGGCAGGCGAAGGGGTTCTTTACTGGGAGCCAGCAATTCATTGGTAAGGGGATGACATGGTGGGTGATACTCTGGTGGGTGGCTCTTCTAGCTCAGGGGAGCTCTCCTCAGGCTCAGTTTTGGGTGAGGAATCTGAGTTGTGTGTGAGGAGGTTTGCAAGATTGATTTGTCGTGTGGTGGGGGTTGGTTGCTCTGAGTGTGATAGCTGGAGTAGTTGAAGAGCTAGTTCTTTTGTTACATTGAAGCCTGGTCACTAGCTTAACATCATATACTGGGAGTGTCTAGAAAGTAATCTCCAGTCAGATCCGTATCGAGAGTGTTGTTCAAGTAATCTTTGGTATGCAAGGAGTGTCTGTCAAGACCGGGTCAACTCTGGAACTATCTCCAGAATGTCCGGAGATTAGTGTCAGACAGGACTTCGCTTCAGCAACTCGGAGAGGAGTGCTGCGCCCTTGTCAAGTCTTTGTCCCGGATTTCGGAACGTGGAGATAACTTTGGAGGTAAGACTTCAACGTCGCACAGCGACGAAGTCGAGTAATGTTCAGAGGAGAGTCAGAGACTCTAGCAGAGGATCAGAGGGGAGTGGAATCTTAGTTGATATTCGAACTGAGGGTAATACATGGCTCGGGGGTACAGTACTTATACTACGGAGGTGTACAGGATTGGTAGCGGAGAATGGAGCTGAATGATAGGAACAGATGTAGAATGTTAAGGCTGCGCACTGGCTGTCCGGAATGCGGAACTGTGGCGCAGGTTCATAGGGTCAGTGGCGAGAATGCTACTAAACCTTAGTACAAAAGGAGGTAACTAAAATGAAGGATGACAAGAGGGGAGCCTAATACATGTCCGGAGGTCCGGAAGTGAGTCCTGGGCGAGAACATGCCAGAGTTGGTTTCTACAGGGGTCGGAAGTGGACTGTACCGCTGGAGTTGACTTGGTCGATCGTATGGGATATGACAGTACCTCCATCTTATGTTTAGAAGAGCTGGCACCAGCAGGACTGAAATATGCCTGGATATGCCAAGCACGGATAATCTGTGCATACCAGAATGGATGGTCTTGGTCTCTTGAAGATGTCATGATGACATCTCCTTGGGAGGGTTGTATCGTGTCGTGGTCCTGATGGATATCATAGGTAGTGTAATTGATGCATAATATTTTTGACTCAACCACCAAATGGAGGTTGGTGAGGTGTATGGTACTGCGTTGCTCAAGACTGAATGTCCGCTTGTCACCATTGTAGTCAAGACCGAGCAGCCTCAAAAGCAGATGGTTCTTGAGGGAGTGCATGAAGTTCGACTGCCTGCCATAAACGTCATCGGACTCGCGATAGGCACATAGCATAGAAAACATTCTTACCTTGACTGCAGGGTCTTGACGATGTTCCTGAACAAGTTTGAGGAGGTTAATAGTATTACCTGCTCTTGGTGTGTCCGCCATTGAGTGGTGCAGCCACAGACTGTGGTTGATCTGCCCCTCCTCCTCCTCCTCTGCCAGGTCCAGTTGCCACCTGAGTAACATCAGCAAACCAGCCCTAGGCTGTACAGAACTGTATAGGTCTGTATACTGTCACAGATTTGGCAGAAAGGTTCCCAGTAATGCAGAGGTCCATAGAACTACACAGCACTGTACATCAATGACTGACAAACATGATTGTACATACCATTTGGCTGCATAGAGCTTACAACCATCTGTACACATCTACATATCCTTACACACCATTATGCACAAACAAAAATCGACCATTGCCAGATGTATGTAAAGCAGTGACATACATCAATCTAAAACTACCTCAAATTCGTTACTAACCGGAACCATCACTCCCAATTTGGCTGCCAGCACGCTGTTCTTGGATTCAATAGACAGTGACAAACAATGACATTGTGACATACCTTCCTTGAGCCCATGCAACCTGTAGTAGCTTCATCTTCGCAGCATGCTTCTCATCTGCATCAATCTGCTGCTGCATGTTCAATAATCCAGCAAAAACTTTCAAGTAACTGGAGTATTTGAATGCACAATCCTGTTGGTTGCTGGTTTGAACATACTCGTCCAGTGCAGTGTGGAGCTGCAGACATCCAGAAAGTGAGTGATATTAAGTGAGAACATAAAGGGAAACTGTACCACTGTTGCCGCCAAGCACACAGCAACTCCGAGTCTGGGAACCTCATGAGAAAATACTTCAGGGAAGACAGAACCGAGTGATGTTGGCACATAGAGAAACTCCATAACCAGTGTGGCCAGCGCCAGATGTGCCATGTTGTTTGTGGAACCCTGAAGAGTTTGAGTACAAGCATACAAAGAGTGGAGAGCAAACCTCATTGTCGACGCCATTTCTCAAAAACACTGCTCCTTTAATCAAGGCCTCGGCCTTGGCCTGGTTCTTGGCCGCAGTGTGATGTTTTCCGATGTTGTACAACCGTGTCACCATGTTGCAAGCCTTCCCCTTGATAATTGAACACCATGTCATCAAGGATTCCCAAAGCTAAGTTTTAATAATTAAATCTGTCCATTTGTTTCATAGCACAACACGTACCAGGACACCCAATTCCTTGCAGTAGTTAGGCCAATATCCTGCAGACGCAGTTAGTAAAATGATCGGTAGATGGTAGATGGACAAAGCTTACTGGCCAGCACATTTTGACATTCGAAAAGTGCTTTGTTAAAAATCTCACCGCTAGTCTGGTCAAGAAATGTGGAGTGAGCGGGGAACGGGTCCTTCATCGTGCATTCACACTGAGCAATCAATTTGGCACATTCAATGACTTCACAGAATTTATGTGGGTAAGACCAGAATTTCATCGCATGTCCTGTCAGCACACCGTCACTTGTGGCCTCAGTCAGCGCTGTGCTTGAGATGGGAGCCTGAATGCTCTGTGGGTTGGCATTCAAACTTGCTGACCCTTCATGCACTGTCATCGGGGCCTGAGTAACTTGTTGATTGCGAACTTCCTGGAGTTGTTCTGGTGCTGGTACACGTGGTCCCCCCGTTGAGGCCTGGGTAACTTGTTGATTGCGAACTTCCTGGAGTCGTTCTGGTGCTGGTACATGCAGTCCCCCATTACATCGATGATGGGCACCAACAACATCATTCACATCGGGATGCTGGTCCACATGGTCAAGCAAAGCAGGATCTAAAAAAAGATTAGCACAATGGTAAGATGGATGTAACACCTTACCGATCTGAGGTAATGTATGGGATAACCCATTGGATTGATGATGAGTACCCACGACATCACCTGCATCAGGACCCTGCTCTGTGTGGTGAAGTAAAGCAGGGTCTGAGAAACATTAGTATGATGTTAAGATTGATGTAACACCTTACCAATCGGAAATTCTGCTTGGCCAGCCTGTGGATCAACGTATCGTTCTTCTGTGACTTCAAATTAGCAGGAAAACCAATGATAACAAATACTTGCCAGGTGGATGCAATGCCACCTCGGCAGCCCTGTCATCCTCGTCCGGAGAAAACTCATCAATCTCTGATTCAGTGTGTGAAGTGCGCTGGAAGAAGCTGTCGCTTTCAGGTTCAGTGTTGCCATTTTCATCCTTTCGAAATTCATAAGGGGGGGTGTTACGATTTCTTTTCTTTCTCATACATTTCTCCTCATCTCTGTAGTACAACGTCCATACTTCTCCTTTGCTCCTTCTTATGAGGAGACCAACCTATACCTACTTGCATTTCCTGAGTACTCTTCCCCTCTCTTGTTTCCTCTTTAGTACCACCTTGTTCTACAGGACTGTCCCACTCCTTGGTTACCTCTCTCATGGTAACTATGTTTCCCCTACCTTCCATAGAGTTCTACGACATTCTGCTTAGGTAATTCATAGTACTTAAATACCCACTCAGCCTGTACTTGTCTCTCTATTCTTGTTCTACGCAATCACAGCATCAGCCTTACGAATCCACAGTCTGTCTGATTGTGACCTTTGTCCCCTTGTCCCTTGTTCATTATCTTAGTCTTGCTTTGAGGATGCAGCATCTCTTCGTGAGTACCTCCCTCAGAGTAAGTATCATTGACCTCGACGTGAGACTGTCGACTCGCATAACAGGGGAAGGGGGAATGGATTGTTG
The DNA here is from genome assembly GCA_038090315.1 of Xanthoconium stramineum. Lineage (NCBI taxonomy): Eukaryota > Fungi > Basidiomycota > Agaricomycetes > Boletales > Boletaceae > Xanthoconium > Xanthoconium stramineum. The sequence continues at coordinate 4,998 of JBBPMO010000867.1, read as the reverse complement.
TGGTACCGGCAGAGCATTGATATCATGGACAGACAGGGTTCTTGACAATTGGCAACTTTGGGAGTTCCAAGCTCGCTGGGCAATCTGCAATGACCTCAGAGGTACCGAGGTGATTGGATCCATGACAGGAGTTCCACCCCAAGCTGGCCTGTTCTGAGAGGTGGGGCTGATAGAATTGCCTTGCGAGGCTGGGGTACCTTGACGGAATAACAGGATGGACGGAGCCATGACATGAGTAACAGGCATCCCACCTTGGGATACCCCACTCTGAGACATTGGAGCCACAGAGCCACTTCGTGACAGAGGAAGGGCAGAACCTTGATGAGATGCTGAATTAGACAATGGAGCTGTTGAAGCACTGTGAGATGTGGGAGGGACAGTGGGGCTACGAGAAACCACAGATCCGGGGGCTGGAGACAGAAGGTGGAAGCCATAACAAGAGCCTGGATCAGGAATGCGGTGTGCTTGGGGGGTTAATTTACAAGTCATGTAACCAGGATCATACATTGGCATTATGGAGGGACAAGCCTGGATCCTGTCAGTCCAAGAGCTGAACTGGATAAGAGCATCACATACCACTCTACCACTTCTCAAGGCACCCTGAGTGGGCACAGGGGCCAACGGATTGAGAGGCTCATTTGCAGTAGTGATATCCATCAACTTGGCATTGGCATAAGTCTGAGTCTGGATATGTTCTGTAACGCAGAAGGTAACCGTCGACTGGGGAGATTGCTCGAGCGGTCAGGTCAAAGGGAGGTGCTCACAAAGAGATGCAACATCCTTTGAAATGACAAGGCGAGATTTAGGAGACTAAGAGTTTCTCAAGGTAAGACTTGGACGCAACAAGATACCTTGTATTGCGTAGAATAAGCGTAAGGACTTATACAGTGGCAGTGTGGTATAAGTACTACAGGACGCGTCATCGTAGAATACGATGGAACGTCGTAGAACTAAGGGTGAGTCATGAGGAATACAAGGCGGTACAAGAGAACTGACTAAAGGAGATTATGCTGTCCACGGGGATCATAAAGGCAGTGAAAGAGACTACAATCAAGATGAGATCCCGCCTCACTCAGGAAGGGAAGAGGAGTAAGGGAACAGAGGCAGGGGCGTCCTCAGGTAAGGGCATGAGCGAAAAGGATTGGGAACCAAGGGTGAATACATACCGGTCCTCCAAGTATTGACAGAGTCCTAAGGGAAGCATATGATGATAAGCGCAAGTAAGAAGAAAAGAAGTGCTGTCCAGATAGTCCACCATAACATTACCCCTTTCGTACACTCGAGCCCCAGGCTCGAGAATGATAGACTCCCTTTGCAAGAAGCTACAAAGGTATGTTGTCTCTGTAGATGTGGGCGGCCTGTTCAGGGGTGAGGTTCGAAAAAGGACAGTCATCTGCAATGTGCCCTGGTTGATCACAATCTCCACACACTCGTTGTGGGCATACTCGGTCGGAATGTCCCCAATGCTTACAAAAGGTGCATTGTGTCCGCAAGCACAGATGTGAAGGGTGTCCAGAAGCCATCTCGTGGCAATGCGGACATTGGTAGGACAGGCAGTTCTCTCAATAGTGACCTTTATTGTGGCAAAGAAAACACTGGGTGTTTGGGGTGGCAGGAGGTTTGAGAAACACCTGGGGTAAGGTCTGAGTAGGGGACGAGATGAGACGACGACCTTCAGTTGTGACATAGGTAGCAGCACTGCGTAGGAGGGCGTTTTCCTGAGAGAATCCAGACTCGGGCACTAAAGTTTCCGTCAGAGACGCAGGTCTGGAAGAGATGTGGGAGGCTAGGGATGGTGTGATAGGACTGGCGGTAGAGCTGGGTGCCCAAGAGGAGGGTGTGCGTATGGGGAGAGATTGCAGGGTAACTTCCGTAACCAGCTCACAAGGTTCAGAGGTGATAATCTCTCGGTAACGTTCTCGTTCGTATGGGGACAAAGAACAGAAGATGGGTTTGAAAACTGGAGAGAGTAGTGCAGGTGGGAGGTGTGAGATGTAGGAGTGAAAACCATGGAGATGAAGGGTGTTGAGGGTCTGTTGAACTAATTCCCCCATGACGAGGAGTAAGGCTTGGTCGGGCTCAGGAGTGGATAGCAGATAATAGGACTGAAGACGTAGGGCATCATGAAGGAGGCAAACCAATTCCTGAGAGATGACGTCCAGCTCATAGAGAGGGAGTTTTTTGATTTCATAGAGCATGGGGGCGTTGGTGATGACGGTGACATAGAGGGTGTAGGTGACGGGCGTAGGTAGTACACAGGGATAGACAGGAGTGGATTCTAGAAAGGAGAATTCGGAAGAGAGAGAGGATGACAGAGAGGATGGGGAGGAGGAGAGAGATGACATGAGGGATATATTCTTCAGGATCAAGCAAGAAAATCTGCATGTACAGGAGGATGATCACGAAGATAGCGGCATTTGGTGTAGACGTAGTAAGAAGTGGAGAAGAGGGTGAAACAGAAGATGAGGCCGGTGTAACAGAGGGGAGGAATCCAAACCGGGCGCATCCAGGGGGGTACTCATGAAGAGACGCCTCGTCCTGGAGGATCAGTTATGAATAGGGCAGCCTGTTGTCCGACAGAAGTGGGAGTGGAGGTGGGCATGATCCAGGTCAAGTTTATTTCAGCGCAAGAAGTCGAGTTGGTGAATGGTGAGGCCAAGTTTCCAAGGGATGTAAGTCCAATGGAAGGGGGGAGGTTCGACTTTCTTTGGGGCTTTCTTGGATTTTCATCTGCAGGAATGAGGCATGGGATGGTTTTTAAGGTTCTTAGGGAATGGGTCCATTTATAGTTCCCGAGTATTTGCAATGCATGGCGGAGATTACTTTCGGGTTCCCATGTATTTTCGGAGGCAGGGTATCCTTTCCATGTGGTCAGGTATTTTCTTCGGCCAGGGGAGCCCAAGTTGTGGGAGATTATAGCCTCAACTTTGTATTCCTCTTCAGTTCCGATCAGTGTTGGTGGGGGAACAGGGAAGCTGGGACCATGTGTGTCTGTTTGTTTGAAAGGGGAGAGAAGACCGGCATGGAAAACATCATGGATTTTCCATGTGGGTGGTAGTTTGAGGCAGTACACGAGCAGAGATAGGACTTGAGTGATTTCAAAGGGTCCTAGTCGTTTGGGGGAGAGTTTCCTGCAAGGATATTGTAGGCGCAAATTGGTGGTTTCCAGCCAGACCTTGTTTCCAACCTTCCAAGGAGAGAACGTCCTGAAGTTTCGTTCTCTCATGATTCGTTGAGCTGTTTCGTGCGCGGCCAGGGCTTCCTTTCTAGCTTCTTGGAGGGAGATTAATCTATTCTCGAGAGTGGGAAGGAACGTCTTTCCTAAAGGGGGGTATGCTCGGGGTTCATATCTGAGCATCAGGTTGAATGGTGATGTTCTGGTGGAGTGATGTGGGGCTGAGTTGTGTTGGAATTCGGCGGTGGGAAGGAAATCAAGCCAGGTTTTAGGGTTGTTGGTGCAAAAGATGTGAAGATATGTCTCTATTTCTTGATTGGTGCGTTCCGTCTGCCCATCAGTTTGAGGGTGGTAGGCGGTGGAGAGTTTGACGTCATATTGGAGGAGTCTGTCCAATTCCCTGGCAAAGGCAGAAGTGAACTGAGGTCCTCAGTCGGATATCAAAGAGTCGTGTAGACCAAATCTTTTGAAGACGTGGGAGAAGAAGAGCTTGGCTATTCCTAGGGCATCGACCGTTTTGGAACATGGGATAATGATTACCCCCTTCATAAGGCCATGGTCGACCATGACCAAGATAGAATCCTTTCCACAAACTTCAGGAAGGCCCGTGATGAGGTCAACTGAGATTTGTTTGAAGGGGAGGGAAGAGGATGAGGGGATAGGACTTAGGGGTGGTTTGGTAGGATGGGTGTTCACTTTATTTTGCTGGCAAGTGGCACAACCTTCAATAAATCGATTGATGTATGTGGATAATCCAGGCCACCAGAAATCTCGTTCTAGGAAGGTTTTCGTTCTGAACCTTCCTGCATGGCCAAGAGTCAATGAGGAATGGAGGGAGGAGACAAGGGTGTGGCGAGACTCAGGGGGAATATACATTCGTCCTTTGTAATATAAGTGTCCATCCTCATACTTCCAATCTTTCACCAAGGATCTTGGAAATAGAGGGGTGTTGTTGTGTAGATTTTCGATGGCGCATAGGACGAGGGGGTCAGACGAAGAGGATTTCCGGATATGTCGTGCGAGGGAAAGGTCAAGGGCTCTAATTATTACTGGTTCAGGACAGATAGCAGCATTAGCATTGTCTTCAGAGGTGTCGATCGAGTCTCGTCGAGAAAGGGCATCCGCTGGGGCCATCTTAGATCCAGGGGTAACCTGCCAGACGATGTCGAAATCTTGTAGGAACAAAGACCACTGGGCTTGTCATCTAGATAGTTTGCAAGGGTCTTTGATGTAGGACAGGTTTTTATGGTTGGTGATGATGGTTACGGGGTGTTGAGTCCCCTGGAGGTATTGGCGCCATTCTTCAAGTGCAAGAATGACCGCTAGGAGTTCCCTGTCGTAGATATTGTAGTTTCGTTGGGTGGGGGTAAAGGTTCAAGAGAAGTACGTGCAAGGATGAAGATCTTGATTGGCGTTGGGTTGGAGGAGAATGGCTCCTGCTGCGAGGAGGGATGCGTCTGTCATGATGGAGAATGGTCAAGACACGTTGGGGATAAGGAGTATGGGGGCAGAGGAAAAGATGTGTTTTAGTTCATCAAACGCCTTCTGCTGTAGTGGAGTCCAGTTCCAGGGCTTGTTCTTCCGGGTAAGTAGATTGAGGGGTGCGACAATGTTGGAGAAATTCAGAATGAACTTTCTGTAGAAGTTTGCGAATCCAGTGAACGACTGGACTCCTTTTACAGTGGTGGGGGGTCTCCATTTCTCGATGGCTTCCAACTTTTTGTTGTCCATTTCTACTTTTCCTTGCCCAATGATCATCCCCAAGAACTCCATCTTAGGTGCATCAAACACCATTTTAGACAGCTTGACAGTTAGGCCATGCT
>JBBPMO010000866.1:0-15350 GCA_038090315.1 Xanthoconium stramineum | reverse complement strand
TGGGCCGCCGAAGACTATAGAGGCGAGGGACAACGCATCTTTCGAGGCGAAGTCGACGTCAAGAGGAGTCTCAAGCCGAGTACCTTGTTCCCCAGGTTCACTATCAACGTGCGTCGGTAGCTCTCGCGGAGTTGAGATCTTGTTAATTGACATGCTACACAGTATTACTTGGATCTCCAACCGTTTGATGTAACTGGTTTCATTACTACCGCATCCAAGAGTACCCCGCTTCTCAGGCAAAGAGTCACAATTGCCAACTTTCCTGCGCTGGGTGTTCCGGTGCGCTCGCACGCGCCGCCAGAGTATGTCCAGGAGCAGGCCACAGATTACAACAGGTCAGTCGGGCTTTTGGAGAATGGGAACCAACGATTCTACCATCACGGTGGTCCAGGTCTGTGATATCACAGGTCTTTTTCTCGAGGTGCAGGGACTTATGAAGAATATTAGGGCCCGCGTGATTTAAATAACTTGATCAAGATTTATTCCCCTAACTATCTATTCCCATGGACATGAGGAGGATTGTTTCAAATGTATCATCTCCCTTTTTCGTTGGTGTGCCACGGGCGCCAACACCTTCTACCAACTCTTTATCACTTCCCGTAACATGCCACGCGATCGACTCTGATCGACGGTGCGCAACAAAGACAAATGTCCGATCTGTATCTTCGTGTGCGCCAAATTGTCTCCACGTATCTGGTGCACCTAATTCGTCATCCGGAGATGCGCTCTCGTTTTCGATAGTTCGAGCCCGGCAGCGCACCAAAACAGGCCGGAACGAGAACCAGAGACCGAACGCAGACCAGAACGGCGTCTCTTTAGCAAGGCTGCGAGTCTTGTAGGATATGACGATCTTGACAGATGGCCCTGACCACGGCGCACACGCCGGTGATGTGAGGTGTATGAGCGTGCGGAGAAGTGGGCCAAAGAGTTCAGGAAAGTACACCTGCACGTGGGGCACGATGAGTGACGAATGTCCCAGCCATGAGAATGAACGAGGGTACTTGCAAGATCGCTACAAAGGACGTGTGTCAACTGACGCGAGGCAAACTCACGCGCGATGGAGACGGTGTGGTCATGGTTGCCCCATGCGAGTGGTCGCACAGACACCGTGTCCGCGTCCGTCGGTCTCGAGGTATTCATTCCGAGGTTGCGCTGTAAAAGCGGACAGACGTCCGGGAGATCCGTGGCGATCACGAACCCGCCCAGTCTAATACCTGTACTGGCACCGCGCTCTATTGCCGACGCAACGCTCGCAGCCACTACGCCGGTCCCGGATCCCAGCTCGATCACACCCAGCGGCTCGTCCGGGTTCTCCATAAAGGGCGGGTTGAAATCGACAGCGGAATCGCGTCCGTCGCCATCGTCCGGGTCGACGTAGGCACACAACGTGTACGCAGCCTCCCTGTACAGTGTGCGTGCCGTGGAGAAGTTGGTCGAGGTTCTTGGCAGAGGGGAGAGGATTCACCAGACCCTGCCTGCAATGCCGTATCTCGAGATCGCTTCTCGCTGTGCTTCCACCCCAAAGACATCTCCGACATGATGTCTGAGGACGTCGTGGCCGACGTTTGGAGCGATGGAGAGACATGGTGGAAAGTTTGGGTTGTAAACCATCGATGTATGACTGCTAATCAAGCCGAGTGTTTGTGTATGGTTGTTAGAACCCAAAGGCCCCGACTTCCATACCCAGTTTGGCCTTGCTCCGCGTGGCAGGCCAAGTCAAACGATGAGCTCGAGTCTCCAGGTCCCCGACAACCTGGAGGAGCAGGACATTGGGCTATACTACCACTCTCGGAGAAGCTCTCCAGCCGTCTCCGATACCGACATCTCTTCCTCAATGTCTCGCCCCACTTCTGAACCGCAACTCGACATCCTCAGGCTGGAGCCAGCAGCTGCCCCACATTCTACGTACGGTTCACTCAAGTCGCCCTCGCTCTCGCAAGTCGCCGATGGCGTCGCACACCAGCCCATTTTGCGATCGAAAACGGTGTCTGACCTCCCGTCAACTGCAAGCACGGAGGGTGACCCTACATCGTTCGTGTTCTCGGCGGAAAAGGTACAGAGGATGCGAGGGTGGGTTCTTGCGTTCGTCATCGGTAAGCCTGATGTCACTGCAAGTTTTCGACCAAGGAGCGACGAGTGTTTTTCATTCTAGTTCAGTTCGACCTCGATCTCGGACCGGTCGTGCGAGCAATGCATCCTCCAATGTACTTGTCCCCTTCCGAGAGAGAAAACATGTGCGTGTTTTATAAACGCACTTTTCACTGAAATGACACGTTTTTAAAGCGCATTCTCCTCGTTTCCTGACTCGTTACAATTCGAGCAAGGATCCGAAGTCCATTCGTTTAGCATCAGGGTATACCCCGAGTCCTCCCGAACACCTCCGCAGGACGAACAGCGTCCGCAGCCTTTGGACGGGTTCATCTACGGTTTCTCACATTTTTGCCAAAGGAGGGACCCGACGTCGAAACGCGGCTACCAGCAGGTGAAGTTCGAGGATGGTATAGAAATTACCGCCAAGGAGTTGACGAAGCCGTGATAGTCTTCGTTGGTGCTTCTCACTTACCACCAATACCCGTCGTTGTATACCTCGATGATCTCTCAACTTGGCCCGCTTTTTCAAAACCATGGCGTTCCGATGCTCGAGACGGCATGTCACAACATTGCGAGTTGGTACGTCACATCTTTTCCGTACATTCTGCCTTGCTGAGCCCTTGGATGTCAAAGAAAGGCAAACCCCATCACGCGGCTCGACTGTCGAACTCGGTTTCTTGGGTTCCGTGCTTCACGTCGAGCTACCTTTGAGTCCTGACAGCCAACAACTCGCCGAAACTAATACGTTCGAGGAGCGATTCAATCCAGCCATGCACGTGAGTACTTCGCACGTCACCTTTACTTGGCCGTTCATCGTGAATGTGTAGCTCCTTGCATCCTCGGCACCATTCGACCCGCCGCCAATACAGCTCTTTGAAGCGTCGTTGGGACACCTATGGTCGTTGTGGGAGTGTCTAGTCTTGTGTGAGCCCGTCCTGGTCTTTGGACCATCGCCCGCAATGACAAGTCAGGCTGTTTGGTGGCTTCGTGACCTCGTGCGTCCGGTATGTCATCTCAATACTTTTTGTTCTGCGCCACCGACACTCATGACTTGTCCAGATCCCGCTTGCCGGGGATGTTCGCCCATACTTCACGATCCACGACAAAGACCACGCTTTATTGGTGAACAAGGCACCTCCCAAGGCGGGGCTGGTCATCGGTGTCACAAACCCTTTTTTTGAGAAATCGTGTGCACACTGGCCTCATATGCTGAGCATGGGACGAACGTCACAGTGAGTTCGCTACTCAGTTGACGCCTATAGTACATCATGGGTCTGGCACCAGGGCGCGTAAGGGGACCAACTCGGCTGTCACCGGTCCGTCTCCCGGGTGGACGACGAGGACACATCGGCGACACATTTCCAAGGACCACAAGTTGCTCAAGTCTCTCGAGAAAGCATGCGCTGGTCACAAGCGAGAGCGTATGTCACAGTTCACCCGGTTGAGATGATACATTGATGACGTGGCGAACAGAGCTTGAAGCCTCGCTCGACATGCGCCGACATTTTTGCGCGCGGACTAACGCGATGCTCGTCCCACTCAATCGCTACCTGAACACGCTCATTCCGTCTCCTCTGGAGCGTAATGCAGGGAAGGCACGACTAAAGCCGTTTAGCTCGAACGACTTTTTGGCGTCGCTGAACAAGAATCCGTCAGCGCTGCCGTTCAAGTCGTCGTCGAAGCAGAGGGCGTTCTATGACAAGTGGCTTCGGTCGCCGGCGTTTGGGCTGTGGTTGGCACGTCAAGAAGAGGTGATCGGCGCCGTGTTGGGCGACAAGACATGAGACGATATCCAGCAGAGTAACTACATAGCCCGCCACATTTACAAACAGAGCCAAATAGGGCCTAGTTAAGTTAATATGAGAGTGAAACCAAACCGACCAATCTTGACTCTTTACATCGACGTTCCCCTCCCCTCCCTCGCTGCTCGTGTCGTTACCTACAAACTGTATAAATCAACGGACTTAATCACAGTCACTGTATCCATACCTAATCATGTAAGAACCCCTTTTGTCCCTCTGTGTCGCTGATCCTGTAGCGCGCTTCCCATTCTCTCTGTATGCGCCGAGTTTCACTGTCATTGTCCTGTCGCCCCCCTTTTTTGTGTTGCCTATCATCATGTGCACGTCGGTACTCAACCAATCCTGTCATTCCTGTCCTCTCTTTTTCTAGTGCAAAAACAAGTGTTTTCTGCCCTCACTCGAAGCGTTTCCTGAGTCATGCCTGAGGACGATTTTGACATCTATGGCGAGGACGACGGCTTCGTGACGAGCAAGACGGAACAGGTAGGTTCCCTATTCGAGCGCATATACGCAACCGTTTTTGCTGATGCCGGGCGGGACGCCAAGGACGATGATTTTCAAGACGAGGTACACGTCGAAGAGCCCGTCGAAGCCGTTAGCACTCCCGTCGAACCGGCGACGGGCGACAAGCGGCCCCGACTGGACGAAGACGAAGACGCGAAGCCGATCACTGCGCCGAGCGAACCATCGCGCATGCATTCCACCACGAGCAACCGGGTCGCAAGTCCAGCAACGGCACACGCAAGACCGGATGTGTCGGGAAAAGGACAGGGACAAGACATTGCTATGAACGGCAGCTATCACGCCAACGGTGGACAACACGCCGGGGGCGGGGGAAGCGTAGACCCGTCGACGGCGGGTTTCGATGCGTTGTACATTGGAGATCTACAATGGGTCCGTGCTGTCAATTAGTGTTGGTGTGCTTTTGTTTTGATTGTCGCCAATGCTTGGCTCTACAGTGGACGACAGACGAGGACTTGCGTCAAGTCGCCCTGAATGTCGGGGTTCCGATTGACCACCGAGACATTACGTTTTCGGAACACAAAGTGAATGGCAAGAGCAAGGGGTGGGTCTTGACTGTGGGGATATCGTCGCCGTTCGCCTGACTGGTCTACAGAGTCGCCTACGTAGAATGCGGAAGCTTTGACAACGCCGCCGCCATCAAGACGTGGTTCGACAACAAGTGCGTCGTTTGTTTCGTCTGGTATCGCAGCAACTAAACGCCCTTTCAGTGACTTTCAGAATAGACGTGCTACCGCGACGCTTACATCCTCCGCACAAGGGAACCCGTTCCGAACACTACCAAAAGGTAAGCAAGGTACATATATGCACGATATCCTACGTGCTCAAGAGCCTCCTCTACAGAACCTCCACCGCGCGAACAACGTCAGCAAAGCGGCGCAGTCCAGCCTGCAAGTGGTCCCATGGGCCGTGGCGGCGGTGGCGGCTCCTACCGCGGCGGCGGCCCTCAAATGGGAGGCAACATGATGGGTGGTGGTATGCAACGCGGAGGAGGCATGATGAGCGGTAACAACATGATGCGGGGCGGCATGCCCAACATGATGGGCACCATGGGACCCATGGGTATGGCCAGCATGGGTATGATGAACGCCATGGCTATGGGGAACATGGGCATGGGAGGGTTCGCCGGCGGTGGGGGCATGGGCACCGGGTTCATGGGCGGCGGAGGCGGCGGAGGGCGGGGCGGCATGATCCCCCAAGGCCCGCGCGCCAGCGGTGGGATGATGCAGATGGGTGGCGGTGGTGGTGGACGTGGCGGAATGGGTATGAGCTTTTAGCAGTCCTCTTTGCTGTCTTTGCACTGGTTTTCTTACGGACGTCTTTTTTTTTTCTATGTATTCTGTTTTTATAGGTATGGGGATGATGGCCGCGGGAGGACGCGGTGGATATGGCATGCCGCAAGGACATTTCAATCCGGCGTTTATGCAGGGACAAGGTGGACAGTATCATCAAGCCAAGCGGTTCCGCGCGGACGATGGGAGCTAGGAAGATTGAAATTTCTTTTCTTTTTCCCCGAGGAAGGTGAAGGCGAAGATGAACCGATACACGACGCACCCATACGCACGGCCCCTGGATCAACTTTTCTTTTTTCCTTCTCGAGACCGTCGCGCCGACGTGGACGGCGCCCTGTCGCATACAACATACATGTCTAGATTCGCTCTTCTTGTCGATCGCTCTCTCATGTCTACTTTTTTTTTCTCTCGTTCGACGTCCCTGATGTTATCTATTCATGTAATATGTCGATCCTAGTTGTTATTTCTTTGACTCATTCCCTGCGTGCCAGTACGAGTATTTGAAACGTGGAATGACATTCTCGTATGCGATATTGTTGACAAGAGCCATAATGCCGAAATACAGTGGGAGGTTTGTAAAGAACAGTAGCATTTAAAACCAACAGTGAATCAGCCGAGGCTGAAAGAAAGAAAGGAAAGAAAGAAAAGAGAAACAGAAAAGAAACCGAGAGCATAGATATATACGTTATTGTGGTTATCACATGTGCATGTGTGTCTTGTGTGAAGCAATCCTGATCGAGGGATACGTGGTGTGTATGGTGTGTGGCATGCGTTGAATCCTTGTTGACTTGATCGCATCTAGAAGAAATTCAAGAAGGGAAAAAAACAAGCAAGTCCGGATAGTTGCATCCATAGTAAAAATGACACAGCAGTGGAGAGGCGTCTTAAAGTGTAGATCAAGGTATGGGTGTGGATAGAGCTCTCCGAACGGAGGCGTAGAGCAGAGCAGTGGCAGGGAGAACACGAGGAACAAGAGAAAAGCAGCATGAGTGGCAAGGTTGACCCGTACAGGGGTGCAAATGCAACGGACGTTGGGCCGTTGGGCGTGGGCTGGCTCAGGGAACTGGGACCGTCGAAACGGGGACAGGCATTACATCCCTTGTCTCTCGCGCATCTCCCGTTCGCGCTTTCGTCTCCGCTTCTCTTCTTCGTGGCGTTTCTCCTCTTCCATTGCGATCTCGTCTTCGCGCTTGGCGAGCCGAGTACTGTGTGCGTTGTGCGTGAGCGATGCGTAGCGTGCGGACCGCCAAACAAAGGGGAAAGAAAAGGAAGCGTCAAGACTAACCTCCGAAGCTCTTCCTGCATCACACAGCTCGCGTCCGCTTCCATATCCTCGTCATCGCTAAACACGTCTCTCGAGACATACGAATTTCGATCCTTGCCAAACAGCTTCCAAATCTCGGAGCTGAACTCAGCTTCAGGGGCCCGCCGCTTCGGTGGAGGGGGCGAGAGCGAGAGGGAAGGCGACCGTGGTCGCCTCTTGGGAGGTATCCCTCCCGATCGGGGAGGTGCGCCACTGGATGCGGACCCTGATTTGGCAGTGTGGGATCTCGGGACGGGGCTCTTGCACTGCAAGGGTTTGACGGAGGAAGATGAGAGCTTGGGAATCGTCGATGAGGACGTCTTGGTGTTCAGCGAAGGTCTGGACGCCTTGGTTCCCGATAGGTTGGACGTCGCCTTGCCATTCACAGCTGGGGACTGCGACTTGGCCGGCGGTGGTAGTTGCATCGCGGGCTCTGCATGACCATGACAGTTGGGTATCATGACGCCACAGACATGCACCAAAAATAAAAAGGAAAACAATACTCACTGGCACTCGAGCCCGCTGCTCTTGGCGAATTCGCACCCGAAGACGACGCAGAAAGCGAGCCACCCTCCTGCGTACTAGGCACAGAAGTGGGCTTCTTCTTCCCCTTGCCGAACCAGTCGTTGAATTCGCGTGCATCGTCTCCATCAAGGGTGGCGTTCTTCGCTTTCGCCCTGTCCTGAAGGATCTCGTCGATCGTCCTCGTGTCTCGCTTGTTCACATTCAGCTTGGTCAGCGTGTTAGGCAACGCAGCGAGGCGGGCCTTGACCGACTGCGTAGAACCACCCGCGTCAGAGCCAGGCGTCGACGGGGCGTCAATAGCCCCGCCACGAAGTCGTCGACCGGCCTTGCCATACCCCCCCGAGGACAATGCGCGCTTGAGCTGATACGTGCGCCGCATCTCCATCTCCATCCTCCGCTGCCGTTTCTCCTCCCTCGTTAGCACCATCGCAGGCGAGCCCGACCTCGAATCGTCGTCGCCATCGTCTCCGACCCGGCGCCTCCCCGCCTCTTCCTTGATCCCCGAGGTCGACGTGGGCCATCTCGGCCCCCGCTCCTTGGCCTTCTTGGGCCCGTAGAGCAACGTATTCCTCGCCTCCTCCTCTCGCCGCGTCTGCTCCGCCTCTCTCCGTGCCCGCTCCGCCTCGCGCTTCGCTTCGAGCGCCTGCTGCTTCTGCTGGTCCTCAAGGTATTTCTGGCGGAGCTTGGCCGCTTCCTCGCGGGCCTTGCGTTCCATTTCTTCCTGTCGTTTGCGCTTGAGCTCTTCATTCCGCTGGCGCTGCTCAAGCGCCGTCTGGACTGCGCTCTGGGCTTCCTTTGTCTGGGAGGCGCTGAGTGCCATGAGGGCGGCGAATCCAGACATGATAGAGATTAGTCGGTGGGTCAGCAAGAGAGAGTGTGTGGGTAGATGAAGCGAAGAATGTTAAATACACGAAAAAGACCAGCTGGGCCACCTTCAAAGGCCAATGCGGCAGTGCTAGCCCGATTTGTCAGACGTCGAATGGCTGTGCTAGTACAGCAAAAATCTAAATCTCTAGGAAATCGTCCTCTTCCACTACCAGCTTATCTAGAAAGTGAAAAAAGGACGTCCCAGGAAACCCAACGACGTTGTTGTAGTCCCCATCGATTTTGCGAACGAGAATGCTCCCCAAACCCTGGCGTTGTTGGCGGAGCAGTGACACAATGCAGGGCGTAGGCGGTGAACAATAGATCACGGTGGAGATCAAAGCGTACCTGTACGGCAAAACCACCCGCCCGATCGTACCCTTCTCCATTCTCCACATATGCCTTGAGTATCTCCACCGGGCTGTCCGCAAAATACACCAACGTCCGCTCGTCCATCTCCCTACGTCGATCAATCCCCGGTCGACCAACACACCAAAAGCCACTCACCTCGTCGCATACCCCGGCGCAGTAAGCACAGGATACACTAGCAACGAATCCACCGTCAACGTCCACCCCAGATAATCGAATGAAGCGCAGCCCACCCAACGACACCCCCGTCACCACCTCACACACATTCCCGTTCAAATCCTGCAACATCCTCAGATGGTCCGCTTTCGAGATTGGCTTCTCCAGCAGCTCCTGCCTCGTCCCCAACTCCATCTCGAACGTCGTCGACGGCAGCGCGTGGGTAAAGACGACCGTGTCCGCTATCCGAGACGTGTGATGAGCCGTGTGTATGGTACAGAGAAACGCGGCTTACCGCCGATGACGAGATCTGGAGGGTCGTCTGGGTTTTCCCTCTGTCGCAAGGTCACGATCATCACCTTGTGTGAGATACGATACGCACCACGAGCCTCTCGTACACCTCCACTGCCTTGTGCACCGCAGTAGCAACGGGATACTCATGAATCTGCTCAAACGAAGACAGTGGCAAGTTCTCCGCGAACGTCGAGGGCACGATTTCTGGTGCGAGACCCTGTGGAAGCAAGCGCACGTGTTTGAGTTGGATGGTCAGATGAAAAGGAGTGTACCCACGAGCGTTCGAAGTATCTCGCTCCGTCGTGGACTGGCGGATGCAAGCACGACCCGCTTATTCCTGAGTTTATTCACACCTTGTGTGTTCAGCGCATGAGAAAGGACAGCGTTATGAGGTGCCATCGTGTCGGTGTCAGAGGTAGTGGTGTAATCCAGCCTCGCGCCTACTATACAGATCGGAGTCGATGAGCATGCAAATTTACAAGACCCTCAATCATGCTGTCGCAGCCTATACCAAGTCCCCAATCTATACTAACGACACCCTAATCATCCTTTTTCGCAGCCTTGGGCGGCGGCGGAGGCACCATCGGCGTGGCAGGCACCGAACCCGGGAACGGCGACACTGGCAAGGGCACCCCAGCAGGCCCAGGACTGGCACTCTCCCCGCTCACGCTCCTCATCACACCCGGCCCACCCATCATACTCGGTGTCCTCGTCTGTCCACTCAACAAGCTCGGCGTCCGCGAATGTCCACCCTGCAAACTCGGCGTGCGAGAGTGCGTAAACATCGGCGCACCAAGTCCAAGTCCAACACCCGGCGTCGGCGGTACCGAGCTGGGACCATACGCTGTCGAAGCACCTGCGCCAGGCGGTGGTGGCGGCGGCGCTGGGGTTGTCGAAGAGTATGGCGTGTACGGGTATGGACTCATGGGACCAAATCCACCCGTGACAGGAGTCGTCGCGTATGGAGTCGCTGCACCCTCGACGACCCATCCGTTACCCTGTCGGACGACGCGCCCAGCATTTACGTTGGCACGATGGTGAAGTTGTCCACCCGCCCACTTACGTTTGATACCTGTCGATTCGGCAGCAACGAGTCCTGGTGTCGAGTCCGCACCGGAAACTGCTTCAATGGTACGCCTCGTGACACGAAGGAAATACGATGCACAAGTGAAGATACCGCCAATGACACCGACACACCTGGTGCAATTGTTCAGTGCCAGTGCCGAAAAAGTATCTTGTACGTACCGAATGAAAAGCTGAATCAAAGACGTCGTACGTTGGTGGATTGTGATGACCATCGGATCCAGGTCAAACTTGAAGAAAATGCCAGGGGTGCCTTGGTGGTCACTCAGTTTGCGAACGTAGTGTGTGACGCTGTATTGGTTCGTGTGGAGAGGTGCGGAGCGTGGTGCAACATAAGTAGTAGGCACCACATGGAGGAAGTACTGGTACGCCATGAACGCTGTGAGTAGGCAAACAGGATAAGCCACATGCACGAACAAGGTAAAATGGACGACGCACGCTCTTTGGCGAGTTCAAACGAGTAGTCGAGTGGTTGGACGATGTCAGGGAAATACGGCCCAAACGAAAACTCGGTGATGACATGGGAAAGGTTCATTTCTGGGATAGCACAATCAATACAAGTGAGTGACGTCACCAGAAAGACATACTGTCGTGGGGTACATGGACAGAACTCGAATATCCGTGCCCGAGTGTCGTGACATGGAAGTTGGCTAGAAAACAAAACAACTGAGAACGATACTAGAACACGACGGTGCATACTCACCAGTAACTTTCTTGAGAGCTAGGGTGCCGTAAATTCGGCACGCATCGCCATCAGCTTTATGATTGTACGTCGGACGGTAGTCAGATTGTCCACGCCTGAAAAAGGAAAAGAATCCGCGGGACTTCCTTGATTGTGCAACGGCCTGGCGAGCCGAGAGCGCCTGGGCGTGCTCTCTGTGAACGAAGGCACCACGTGAGAAGGCGATTGTGCTACAAGGTCAGGGACGCACTTTAGAGAGGTGGCTTGTCCAATGTCAAATACGGTCTAGCAGGGTCAATAGGTTACGGCAAAACGGGCAAAGAGCTAAAGACGCACACCATCACGACGGAACCCCTTACTGAGGAACAAACGGTCGCCAATCGCGTCGCGCAAGTCCACGGTGAGGTCTAGTCATACGGAGATGAATATGAACTGTCAAAGACGCTTTCGTGGACACATACATGAGCAAGGAGTGTTTACGACCATGTCGACGTTGATGTTCATATAACTCCCAGACCGGGTATCGACGCTGAACTCGTAATCAGGCCAGCCCCAGACATATTCTGCGACATCGTTCAAGACGAGGAGAACGGAGAGAAGAATAACGAAAAGAGTGAGGAAACCGCGAGATTCAGAACGGGTTTTGTATGTAGATGGGAGTTTAGGGAATGCATCGAACTGTGCAAGTCCGGGCGCGACGTCGTCGAGCTTGTCGAACAGAGATTTTTCGTTGGCTTGCGACATTGTCGACACCAGTCAAAGACCGGCTAGTAAGTATGAGAGTATGTACTTGGTAGACTTTCGGACGACGTGTCACTTTGGAAGCGAGACCCCGGAGACTCGTTCTCCTTTATTACCAAAGACATTCTCTTCATCGTCAGTCACGATGAGCATAACACAAGACGCAATTGACCTCACGACGTCCCCGCACGATTCATACTCACTCCCCGCGCCATCGAACCTACGTCGTCACCGCACCCCGTCGCCGTCGCTCGACGGCCCGAGTGGCTCTCAAAAGCGAAGGCGGTTAGAGGACTCGGGGAGCGACGTCGACGAGCCTCAGTCGCAAACCCAAGAGCCACCTCCGTCGGACACCCAGCCCAGCACTATCCACACCCAGCTTTCGACATGGGAGATACCCTCAGACGTGGCTGAAGCCGAACCCGTACAATCATCAATAGCACCCCTTACCCCCCCTCCTGTCGACCAACCTCTCGCCACACCCTCCGCCGTCACCATCGAACTCTCGGACTCGGACGATCTGGTAGTCGGGTCCTCAAAAGATGCCCGGACCCCCTCCCCCATCGTCGAGTCAACGTCCCCCATTCGAGCAGCCCCTTCGGGCACCACATCCACCAACCCAGTACCAGAACCTCTCTCGACGTATACATGTCCCATCTGTTTCTCCCCTCCGACCAACGCGACTCTCACACCGTGTGGACACATATGCTGTGGTCAATGCCTCTTTACAGCAGTCAAGTCGACCATCAGAAGAACTATGGTCCTGGCCATGGACAGAGCTCCTTTACCAAGGCAAGCCCCTCGCTCTCGCACACCGCGTGACTCATTCCCCCTCCAGATGCCCAGTGTGTCGTGCAGAGATTCCCGGGTGGGACGGACGTGGTGGTGGTGTAGTTGGTCTGAAGATGCAAGTCTTGTATTCGTTGTAAAGAAGCATTGTTTGTATTTGTTAGGATCCAGAGCCTCTCCCCTCGTTCCACGTGAATGCGGTCACATTTTGGACCCGGCTGAGCCGGTAAAGGCTGTTTGATACTTACCACCATGTCCGTGCAATCGAAGCCGTCTCAGCAACTGACCCCATTCGGTTCAGCATTGGCGGGTGCTCTCGGTGCCTGCTTCAGTAATGCGTAGGTATCCGACACTACTACTCCTGCACGACACTGATCGTCATAGTGTTGTATATCCGCTGGATGTGTACGCGGATGTGACCTAGACCCGACACTAGAGAAAACTGACCTCGTCTCTGCAGTGCAAAGACACGGATACAAGCCACGTCATCAACCGCTAAGGGGAAGCGGAAAGATGAGCTGTCAATGTTGTCCGTATTGCTAGACATCTTCAAGCATGAGGGCATCTCGGGGTGGTACCGCGGCTTCGCAGCGACTATGCTCAATACCTTTTCCATGCGTGTGTCTTTTTCTATCATCCTTCTGCTTCCTGCCCAACCCGACCATAGAATACGCCTACTTTTTCTTCTACTCCATTCTCCGCACTTCCTACATCAAACGTCTCACCGCAAGAACCCCCGCCGGTTCTAAAACCCCCGCCCTATCCACCGCAGCAGAACTGTCCCTTGGTGCCGCAGCCGGTGCTCTCTCCCAAATCTTCACCATCCCCGTCTCCGTCATCGCAACCCGGCAACAAGTCGGCCGCTCATCACGTGCTGAAAAAGCCAGTGAAATTTCCGTTTCTGAGACCGATTCCCAAGACGACGATTCGTTCTTTGGTGTGGCGCGAGAGATCATACGGGAGGATGGTGTTACGGGGTTGTGGTTGGGTATCAAACCGGGCATGGTGCTTACCGTGAATCCCGCAATCACCTATGGCGTGTACGAACGACTAAAGAGTATTCTCCTGCTTGCGAGAGCTGCAACCGGGGCAGCTGAGAAACTCACCCCGGGAATGACCTTTTTACTTGGCGCATTTAGCAAGACGCTCGCCACTATCGTGAGTCGTTTTCTCTATTCGGTCGCGACCTGGCGTTGAAGAGGGCAGGTCACGTACCCGTATATTATGGCCAAAGTGCGGATTCAAGCGCGCACGTCTGAGCACGACACGCACGAAAGTGGGCTCCCCCACTCCTCGCAACCGCCTGCGAAACCGAAACACACGGGTGCGATCGGACTCCTGATTCGCGTACTCAAGACAGAGGGTTTCGTCGGCTGGTATCAGGCAAGTTTTAGTTGCCACGCATCTCGATCGTGCAGGGTCGACCCTGCTCAAACAACCAGGTTCCGCTCACGCGTGTTTCGGTTTCCGCAGGGTATGTCGGCACAAATCGTCAAAGCGGTGCTTTCGCAAGCGTTGTTGTTCGTTTCCAAGGAGCAGTTCGAGCGATGGGCGTTGACCCTGATGCTCTTGTTGTCCAATTTGAAGAGTGCTACGTGACCAAGTGGGCATGAACATATGGGGAAGAGGGATGGTACGGCATGGGCTGCCAACGCCCGACAGACCACCATTAATGTATCATGATTGACACAGATGAATCTTGAGGTTATCTTGCATATACTTGTTGGAATGAGACAAGGCAAATATTGTATTGTTGCCAGGAACGAATCCGCATTACCCTGTTAAACGTCAAGTACAGTCGCAGAACAAGGTTGTAAAGTTCTTGTCTGTCCTTGCCCTTGTCGCATTTGATTCCGCCCCGATTCGAGGTATCGAGGTCCCGCCTGTATCTCAGCCGCCGGGTCCTCCTCACTCAACGCCATGTGTTTTCCGTCCCCGATCGCGTCTCGATCACATTCCAAACGTCGCCTCGTTCACGCCAACGCATGATTTTTTTGAAACCGGTGCCAGTCACATCACCGGTCCGAATCCGAGTCGGCGGGCTCTCCCCACGTCCAACTCTAAATTTCCACATTCCGACTATTTTGAGTCGAAATGGCTCGGAAACGCCCAGACCGGTCACTAGCCCGGCCTGTCATGTCGCAGGGGCAACCGTGCACGTCGGAACCGTCATGATCAGATCAGATCTGCACTGTAAATGCTTTCCATGCGCATACTGTACTGCGGTCGGGCCGATGGTTATCCCATACCGCCCGATGCCGAGTGGCCATGTGTTACACACGGACGCGCCGTGACTCGTTTACTTGTCGTCCATGTGCATGAATCCCCTAGGGGCCGTGGCTGGGCATGCACAGCAGCCCATTTGAAACCAGCCCGAATCAGAGTCGCAGCACGGCACGTTCAGAGACACTGCCTAATCGATCGTCTTCTGACCCTCAGACTGAGCTCGGAGCTGTATTCAGGGGCTAAGCTCACGTTGGTACAGCTCGCCACCGCCCCTGCACTCGTGATCAGCATCAACATCAGGATCAGGATCGCAGGCAAGTGCCGTGGCACCGCCGCATCGTCGAAGACGCGCCACACCAAACAGCATACGTATTCACTGAAATACGATGGTGTCATTCCGGTTCGTGTACAGCATACAGGAGGGTGGGTATGAGAATGATTCAGAGATATGCGAACGAAAGAACAGCAACGAAAAATCAAAGACTGATTTCAGTTGCAACCTGTATCAAAGAGCGATGATGCCATCGTGATACTGATGCCACGGCAAAATAGAAAAAACGAACGTGGGGGCGGGGACAGGCGTGGGTCAGTGTGGGTATGCGTAGCGTGAT
>JBBPMO010000865.1:0-15369 GCA_038090315.1 Xanthoconium stramineum | reverse complement strand
GTTGAAAGTGATGAAAATATTGAACATGGTACATAATTAAGGATGAGTGCATAACGGAATGTCGAAGAAGCCAGGGTTGGACGGACAAAAAAGAGACGAGATTGCCAAAAAGATCACACGACTAAACGACGGCTAAGACAAAGCGCGGAGAACATGGGACAAACAAAGGATCAAATAAACCATGACATCTTTCTGACACCGCCAACCACAGGCACGTTGCGCGGTACAAATTACGAAGAGAAGCTGTTCCCCAAAAGACATGGAGTAAGTACAGGAAAGAGAGAGAGGTAGAAAAATGCTAAAACATGGAGTAGGAACATACATCCGTTTGTCGTTGGAGACATTCCATTGGACTTGCAGGCTGACCATGGGATTGGACAAGACGAAGTGGAGCAAATGATCGCGCTGGACCAAGTGGGCGGGACGATGTTAATTGCTGGGTTTGAAGGAGCGCGACCGCAGAAGGTGAAATTGTCGACCTTGCAAGAAGACTTCATGGCGGACAAGAGGCGTACTGCGATCCAGCGGATGCAAAAGCGACAGAGGGTGGAGATTGATGGAGAGTTTCTTTTCGAAAAGAATGATCCGATGCTTGCATGGGGGGCTCGTGAACACTTTCTGGACTACTACCTTTTGGTTCCAGGGAAGCGAGGCCTGCATGCCGTGTTACCTACGGCGCGTGGGGATGTCAGCTATACGTTCAATCTGGACGTCCACCGACGGGAAAAACAATGGCGTGCGCGGTACGGGGACCTGGGATTCAACCCCACGAAGCGGATGTTGTATATCGGGAAGTACCATCAAGAGGAGATCTGGCTGGCGATGGTTCCGCGGAGCTTTGTGGGCGATGATCTTCTAGACGATGCAGAGATGGGAGCGAACGGGAATGGCGCAAACGCATTGGAAGAGAGCAAGGATACGAGTCTTCCCGAGGAAGAATATTGCCAGATGATTGCCTATCTAGCATATCATCTGAAGAAGCAAACGTTCCAGGACATTTACCTTCTGGAAGATTTCCCAGATTTGACCATCGAATCGGTGCGAGAGAGCACCAATCTAATGTGAGTCACATGTGCTTGGTTTGGCGCTATGTGGGATATGCGCAGATCCGCACAGCACGGATGGGCGGAGAGCCAACTATATGTTTCACTGGTGCACCTCACACTTGGTGTCGGACGTGATTGGAGAATGCGCACACCCGCCTTGGGCGGAATCGCGTAAATGGTCACCGAAACACATTCCATATGTTCGTTCATGAATCTGAAGAAATATATGGAATGTTCCATCTTCTCAGATGATGTGGAACGCGCAGATCCGCACATTGCGGATCTGCGGATTTTGTTTTCGCACACTGCATATCACCCGAATTACTGATGACTTTGTCCAGAGGGATGGGGTCAAATGATCGTGTTGTGTACGAGATGCGACTCGAGGATGTACAGGCGCTCCACCAGGCGATTGACGAAGACTGGGAAGACTGGGTCTCACGCGCAGTGGAAAGTGACAACCAAGGATGGAACAATAATCGCTTTCTTTTGGAAAACGTGCCCATAACGATTGCTGTGCGATACGGGCAGAATCAAAAGATATGCCATGGTAACGAGATGAATCTGGAACAAGAAGCGACGCATTGGCATCGCATTCACGACTACAGGCATATGCGTCAAATTACATTCGCATTGGTGATGCATGTCCAGTAAGTAGATGACGAAGAGTAACATTTTGAGCGGTGCTAACAATGAGCAGGTCCGTACCCGTAGCTCAATGGGATGACATACCAATCGAAGCCTTGCAAGAGCTGCATGGAGAGGAAATTTTCGATTCAGCGGATCGTGAGGAACGATCAGCTGTCGATCTGGAGACATACCCGATTGAAGACGAGGCAGGACTTGAGAACCACATTTACGATGTCGATGGCATGCGCATTCCACGTCGCGAAGCAATTATTGAAGAAGGACAACCAGTCAACGGAATGGTTTTCGACCTGCGTCGAATCCATGAGCTGTTTCAGAAGGATGGAATGGCCGACGAGACAGGCCGCATTGACGACACATTGATCACGGAGCATTATGTGTATCCGATGGCTGGCTTGCGGACGGTGGGACACTTTCAAGCGAAGGGACTGATGACACCATTTTCGCGACAACTGAAGTTGTTGAATGCGCGGATACGGAACGAGAACAATTGGGAAGATGAAGATGACGTCGAGGTTGATCTATTATATGGAACCAGCGCATTGATCGAAGGGATTGCTTCACAGGGATATAATATGCTGTCTCACCGAGTACGAACGGCTGCGCGGTATCATGAAGTGCAAGTCGGCACCTTGACAGCAGCGTTCTCTGGAACATACCATGGATCCAATGGAAATAGGAACAAGGCCAGACGATTCCGCGATACATGTTCTCAGGCGCTGCCCTTCGAACGGTACCACCAGAAGATCACAGGGGTGAATGTGGATACATCGACGCGAGTTGAAAATGTATACCGAGTTGATATGAGACGGATGCCTGTAGGGTGTCGAAATGGGCGGTAAGTTTGAATTGTCGTGCGGACTTCAAAGAACTCATCATTGCAGATCATTGTTCATGGATATCATTGTCCCCTTGACGGACATATGGTCGCATGGACAAGTACTTGATGTGCTGAAAGAGCACCTGGTGATATTCAAACCTGAGGTCCGTATATGGGATGTGCTTTTCAGATTCAATATTGATGTGATGGATTGCAGATATGGCCACAAGTTTTCGAGTGGACAGGATTCGGAATTTGTGCATTACAGGGCAACATCTGGAGCAAATTTCGAGAGGACCTTGACCATCTGAGAGCGGTGCCACCCTACTCGGTGGAGCTGGTGGCTTGCCTGGAGAGGGCACTGAATTACCTGCACACAGGTAATGCCAAGGTTCTCACAAAAGGCCTGATGGACCCGCTGTGGATGTCGCTGGGCCTTACGCATGATGGACTGCCATCGTTTTCAGATGTCATTTCATTATCGCCCCTGTTACCACACCAAGTAGAGGTGCGATACGGGCAATGGCCGATGCGGAACAACGAGCCACTGAGTGCGAGCAAGAAATCCCAGACATACAATTACGGTCATGATCACTACCAGGTAAGTAGTCACGCAAATGCGCATACATCGGATTTGCGGGATTGCTAAATGTTAATCTAATGTGACAGAACTATCAGGCGATGTTTCTCATGAAGCACGCGTTCTTGCATCTCCCAGATAACTACCATCCAACGATGCCTGTAAAGGAGCGATATGTCCTATATGGATGTGAAAAGGCATGCGGGGTTTATCTCCGCGATGTTGTCAATCTTGTGACAAGCGGTGTTCAAGAGGAACTGAGAGGCCACCTTGATGACCTCGATATTGCTCTCCGTTCACACTCGAGAGACAGAGATATGGCGCTCAAGTTGTGGAGGAGGCAGGAACATCCTTTGGCATATGATAACGACGCCTACCAACAACTAGTTGATGCGGTTTCTTCCGATCGAGACAACCTGCGCCATGGTCTTCCAGCATCCACGATCAGACAGAAATCAGTGACATGGTTTGCCCATGAAACGCTCGACTCCGCGACGAAATCCGGAACACGAATCCATCCCCCATTTTGGAAAGGTGGGCGGGCGTTGTCTGTCTTCCGTGTCGTCATCAATGAATCCGCCAAGTTGTTTCAAACGGACCTCAAGCCAGGATCCGATTTTCATCATCTCATGAAAGCGATGATTTGCAGGGCACTCACCACCAACAAAATTTACAATATTCCTTGGAGTCCCAACCCCACGAGGATGGCAGGGCGTCCTAGCACCACTGTTGTGCATTCCGTTTGGGTTAATCTGGGCAAATCCGCATCGCTGTCACTGACCACCAACACGAACGCAAGAATCTCTGCTCTTGATGGTGCTACTCAGCAAGCAATTTCAAAAGACACTCGTGCGGAATGGTCATGTGGGGGAATCTCGCTGAGAAATCTGGCTGAGATTCTACCTAAAACCTGCTTGCCACGAGAATGGGATGTTGGTTCCATGACGTGGTCACAGGCCTCCAATGCCAGCTATGTCAAGGAAACCTATATCTGGGTTAAAGAGCACTATGATGGCACCAAGCACCTCCACAAACTTGCCCTTGTCTACGCGATCATTTTCAGCAAATGTATTCCGAGGGTGTGTAATGAAGTAAAACCCCATGACATCCTACCCTCTGCAGACTCCACTCCGATCGTTCGTCAATGTGCATGGGCCAGCCCCAAAGATCCAAATCGCAAGGGAATGAAGGACCCGATTCCTTTCATCATTATGATGACGACGTTCATCATCGCACTGTATGAAGAAACATCCCCCTTGCGGACATACATGAATTCACACAAAGGCTCTATGGGAGACCCATGGACAAAGAAACACAGTTAGCTCCATCCATCTCCCTCATGAGTGCAACCAACTTGTTAATGTTTTGCAGATGTCAAGGAAATTATGCCGTTCAACCTAGTTCGCATGGGTCTTGCCATCTCACGCGGTTCAGGAATCTTTCGATCACCTAAATACAATGTCTCCTGGTTTACTCTCACCCCCAGCCAGATGGATGCCAGATATACACACATGGCAGAACAATTAGCGGACAAAACCTATGGTCCTTTCTGCCTAGTTTCCCATGTGGCCACGCTTGAAATGGCACGTACATTGTCTCAAAATGGAGAGATGTTGGAGCGAGTTGTTCAGAAGCGTTCTGCGGAGTCCAGCACCGATGGTGGGTATGGAACCTTCAAACGCTGTCGTTTTTGACTGTATCGGCGTGGTACCACAATACATACCCAATAATGTTCTGCGTTGAAACTAATCCGTCTTTTGTCCTGATATAATGATGTCTTGAGTGACGACCACCATCTCATCCCTTTCAAGTGACTCTATCCACTTGTGTGTACCAGACATTGACAATCACCCGCATATCCGCTTCATACGGGTCTGCAGAGATTGTGTGTTCTTATCGTGTTTGTTGGTGCTCTTAAATGATCTTCTGGTAAATCTTCTTGTTCGGTGAGTGTTTTTGAGTCCGTGTTTTATTTACATGTAGAGACGGGCTGTCCTTATGAGACTTCACTATCCATAGGCAGTTCCTCAACACTGGGAATTCTACCTCCTTGGAATTGACCTGCTTCATTCGCATCAGACATGCACCATCCCCTACAACAACATCACGCACATCCGTTGTGTGCGGATATGCGGACTTGTACAGATACCCTCAAACCACTTGTTCTTTCATTCGATCATATTTTGACATATAGCTATTTGAAACAACGATGTATTGGTGGATACCATTTTTATCTTTGGTGTGTCAATGGAGCATTTCCGCAAATGGCGGAAATGCGGGGTTTGTATGAATTTGTCTCACGGTGTGCCTTGGTGACAGTCATCGCAGAAAGGACATGCGTGTTGATGTATCCTCAGAAATCGGACATCTCCCTTCAAGGTCTTGAACCAATACTTGACAAGCTCTTCACCAACTTTACTTTTCAGATTGGAATACATCACACATGCAATTCTACTATCAATTTCTATTCAATTCGACTCCTTTGTATTCCAATTATGGAGGCAAAATTTCCTCATCTACATTCCACTTAACAGAACACAATCAAACAATGTTAGTCAATTCATTTAACTTTCAGTTTTTAACCACAGGTTGGGTATATAGATACCAAAATTTATTGATTTATTATAGCTACTCCAGATCAGCTCTACATGTGTGGGTCACCACATCCTCATCTCATCATCAATGCAGTTTGAGATGGGGAAGAGTGAGATTCAGGATGATTTTTGTATTTGTTGCCACACACAGCGTAAACAACTGAAATATGAGGTCAATGAAATCTGACAGTAACTTCAGATTTCCTCAGAATACATAGGGAATATCTGTCAGAGTACCCATGAAGGAAATGCACCCATATTTTTGCATTCTCATCACAATTTGTACTAAATACACTTCACAATATGATTGGAATACCCTTCAAAATACAGAGCCACTGCAAAGATGCGCTTGTTGGGTGGTTACAGCTCTCTCCCACATCAAATATCACCAGTTTCGTTCAAACCAGTGCAATGAAAGGGGTAAAGAATTGGTAGTATCCATAGTATCAAAGCTTAGATATCTGTACCAACTGCTGATACATCCAAACATGTCCTCAAACACTCTCAACCCACCCATTCCACCATGAACATCAATGCTAAGGCACCCCACCTCAATGCAACCCCATTCAATGCTCTTGCAGGCTTTAATATCCTGCAGGCTTTAATATCCAACCAAGTGGCTTTCTAGATGCTATGGGAGCTGGGAATCTATTCAACAAACTGTTCAGTCCATGGTGCCATTCAGCTCAGGAAGCAGCAGAGTTCATCAAAATGAAACAGGAGCAGCATTGGCCAGAACCACAGAATCAAAAGCAGTGATGGCGCTTGAAATCTCAATGCTGAAGCAGAAAATCAAAAAGCTTGAACATGCAGGCTTGCAGAGCAAGACTCAGGTGAACAAGTTACAGGAAGCAACTAATTGTGGCTTCAGTACCTTGCAAGTTGCATTCACTGAGATGAAGGCATATATTAACTGAAGAGTTTTGGAAGCAACCAGCCAGCAAGGGAAGTTGAAGGAAGAAGAAGGCATTGCCATTGGCAATGGCAAGAATGGTGATGACATGGAGATCGTAGAAGCAGTCAAGGCAAGCTTGCTTGCTTTCTCTGATAACAACTTGAAGGTTGGCCCATGTTTGTTCACTTCATGGTTATAAAGAGGCTTATCACCACATAGGCTGTCATGAGAGCAGCATTTGAGCATCATCTTGGTGTTCCCAAGCTCATGGTGAAGCACTTACCTTTTTGGCCAAAGCCCAACAACAACGCAAACTGGCCAATGCACGCAAGCACTAATGCGTGTCTTCTTCATTTTCAGTGGAATGAAAACTATGACCATTCAGACAACTTCACTGCCCTGAAGACAATAATGAACTTCATTCATACCAAAGGTGCCTCCTTCTGTCCGGCAGCAGCTAAGGCCATTCAGGACATCAGTGAGGAAGACTTACAGCAATGCATCATCCAAAAGTTTCAAGAGCTGCAGAAGAATCTCTGTCAGGCAAAACTGTTGACAACTCAGCATTCAAAAGCTGAAGAGGCAAATGGAGATACAATATCAAGTCCATACTGAGTGGTAACAATGACTCAAAGGAGCCAAAAGATGAAGGGTTGTCCAAATCAAAGTACCAAAGTCATCAGAAGGGGGTAATCTTGATCCATCTTTCTGCTGCTTTCACAACTGCTGACTTGGACACACAGAAGCTCAACGTCAGGCATCACAAATTTGAAGCCTTACCTGTGGACTCATCATGGAAGAACCCAAAGTACAAGACTGTGCTCATCTACCCCTTGATGTCAGATGATGAAGATGAGAAGGGTCCTGATGGAAAACCAACAGGAAGCTTTCTTTCCCA
Source organism: Xanthoconium stramineum (assembly GCA_038090315.1). NCBI lineage: Eukaryota > Fungi > Basidiomycota > Agaricomycetes > Boletales > Boletaceae > Xanthoconium > Xanthoconium stramineum. The sequence goes on along the minus strand of JBBPMO010000865.1, from coordinate 7,888 downwards.
TCCACTTGCATGGCGGAGTGAAACAGTGAGTGTGAAACAGTGATCTACCTACGTCATAATGACTCACTCCAGAACAACAGTTGACCACTTTTCTTGCTGCCATCAATGAAGTTGTGGATCTGGACCCAAAGAAAGGTTATGTTTCACATGTCAAAGGTCCTTTGAAGGACATGTTTCCACCAGTGACACAGAAGATTGGATTTCATGTATGGAGGTGGATGGTTTCTCTGGCATGGCTTGCTGCAAACCCTGATGCAGACATGCCAATGGTCTTGATTGATAATGGTAAAGCTTGGGGTGATCTGAAGGACCCAGAGGAGATGATCCTTGCTCAGAAACGTGTCAAGGAAGTGAAACAAGAGGTCAAGGCACTGGCAAGAAAAAAAGCAAAGTTGGAAGAGACAGGTGGTAAAGGGAAGCAAAAAGTGAAAGAGACTATGCAGGAGGCAATGAAAAACATGTCTGCTGCTTTGGGGCTCATGGTCATGGGTAGTAGTACTGGTCCAGGCATGGCTGCAGGCAAAGAAGCTAATAGCAAAACCACCTAAGGTGGGTTCTGAACATCTTACTTACTGTGGAACATGGCCAACTAATCATCCCATATCTCAGGCTCAGACCTGCCCTTCAAGTTTTCAGACACATTACTTTATCCAAAGTCAAGGTAAAAACTCACATGGTCAAATGAGACTGAGACCCACAAGTCTTTCTTGATGACATTCAAGTAGATTGGCATTAGTGCAAGGGGTGCAACGATGTGGGAAACCAAGATGATTTCATAATTGTTGAAGATGTTGGCATACAATACATAGATGCCATGAGTGCCTGCACTGTAATCAAGTTGATAGCATGTATACAAGACAGTGTAGAGAATCCAGTGTGATTATGACGTACTATAGATCCCATGGTAGCAAAGGGATATTGTTTTCAGCATGCAGTTGCCATACCATAGCACAGACTTCAGGGACCTTGTCAAGGATGCTGATAACAAAGAGCGCATATATTTGAACAGGATATCAGGCAGAGTTGTCTTGTGCCAAGAGAAATGCGTAAGAATCAGACTGTGTTTTCGCATTCATGATGCAGCCATAGCGAATGCCATCCTTGCAGATATATGATAGAGCCTGAGCAACTTTTGTAGCAATGAAGGGGATGCCGTCTTCAATGGAGTGATCGTCAATGAGATTGACATCAGGCCACAGATTCCTTGTGCAATATGCTCACAAGTTGATGAATTTTGCAGTCTGGAGTGGTAAGCAGATACCATTAGCAGTGGCTTCACTTTGATATATTGCGATCTGCGTCATCATGCTTCCACGGTTGTGTGCTTGAGTCTTAATAATACTGTTGATCATCTGTTTCTTGAGCAGGTAAGCATCAGAATGCAGACAAAGAAGATACTTATAGATTAGATGTGTCTGCACCCAACTACGCATCAAAGTTAGCTCCATGCAACCACCATCATGACCATTGTGATTGATGTGCTCCAATATGCCATTGAAGTGCTCTAATGCAAACAGCCACCACAAGTAAACAGGGCCCAGTCTCTTGATCATCTTAGCAATATGAATTGATGCATGGTGATTAATTGTCAAGGTGATATTTGCTCGCAAGCAGTGCTGACAATATTCTGCCAGAAATTGCCGTCCAGTGCAAGCCTGTGCCATTGAAACTGTGCAAGTTGCCAGGAGGCAAACTGCAGCACGCAGGAGGAGGATAGTATCATAGAGCTGGTGACAGTTGCACTTGAACTGGGGTGGATTTTTCGCATTTGGCAGTATTGGGGGTTCTTGGTCAGGGATTGTATCATTCTCAGGGTCCCTCCATGCCCACCATAACAAAACAGGAGTAACAGCCAGAAGTTGTTGCCATTCATCTGCTTTTTTGAGGCTTTGGTTCTCACCAAGCTATGGAAATGGCAAGAGTGAGTACAACATCATTAAAAGAAGACATACATTTTTGGATAGTTGTGTAATATGGAATGGCCACTGAATGGCATTTATGAGTGTCTTGAAATGTTGCCATGGTGAGTCATCGTGTGAGCTTCCTGAGAGCATATAGCCAGCAAATAGAACTCAGGTAAAGAGATGGGCAATGATACCTCAATGACATAGAGTGGTCATTTACATGTACTGTCTGGTTCATGCATGAGTTCACTCACCCAAGAAAATACAGTGCATGAAATCTAGTGCTGTCTTCAAAGATGGAAACCATTTAGCAATCAGATTCAATATGCACCATCTCACACCATGGTTGTCAAGAATGGCCTTTTGCCAAGCAGGGTTAGCATTCCATGAGTAGAATGCTTGACATAGTAGATGTGAATTGTCTGTTGATGTCCACAAGAAATCATACCTGTCTGAATGGTTGACTTTGATAATGTCAACATTGCAGAATAGGCAGGGATGCATGTCGTGTGAGTGCCCAGCAGTTCCAGAGCACTTGTGGGCTACAGGCATATCACAATTGAGGATCTCACAGTCAGAAAAAACATTGGCCTGGCCATTTCCATTGAGAACATCTTTGTTACGATCGACTATCTCTCCGGCACTTCTTTTCGTTTATGTTACGCTTACTGTCGTATGTTCCCATTAGGACTATGTCAATACCTGGAGGACCAGTATGTATTCTCCCTTGGTCCCCAGACTTTCTCTCTTGCGCCCTTTCCTTAGGACGCTCCCACCCCTGTTCCTCTTCTGATCTTCTTTTCCTGAGTGGGGTAGGATCTCGTTTTCAATCTCATTGTTACTTGCATTGCCTTCTCGTGATCCCTGCGGACAGTGATATCTCCTCTAGGCAATTCTCTTGTATCGCCTCGTGTTCCCTATGACTCCCCATAGTTCTACAATGTTCTATCGTATTCTACGATGATGCGTCCCATAGTACTTATACCTCTCTGCCGCTGTATTAGTTCCTTACGCTTATTCTACGCAATACAAGGTATCTTGTCGCATCCAAGTCTTGCCTTGAAAACCCTTAGTCTCTCGAGTCTTGCCTAGTCATCTCAAAGGACGTTGCGTCTCTTCGTGAGCACCTCCCTTCGATTTGACCGCTTAGGCCGTCTCCCCCAAGTCGACGGTTACATTTTGCGTAACAATCTTCAAGGTCAGCTCAATCTCCTTTGAATATGTCCATCTCAATGCCTTGAGGTTTAGAATGGACAGATAGAAGTTGTATATGACAGAATGATTAGTATAATATAATTTACCATGCTGGAGTTCCATGAGTTCTTTTGTTGTCAGCTCAAGACAATGGTTGATCTGTTGGACATTCAGCTCCTTTGGACCTGGTATAACAGATGCACAGATGATGTTCACTTGAAGAAAGTGCTGGTCATGAGGCAAGTCATTAATTGCATAGTAGATGGCTCCAGCTGAGTGAGGGTGATTCTCGAGGATTTCCATCCTTGTTTGAGCATGAGAGCAACTGAATAATCTATTAAAGTGATTCACATTACCAGTCAATGTTCATTGTGAGATGTAGACCAAAGCAATGGCTTGTGAGTTTTCTCACTTGCTGGAATCCATCCAGAGGTTGGTTACAAACTGTCATATGTTCTCCAACTTCTCTAGTGATGTTTGTTTTGATCTCATGCCAGAGAGTTCCATCATGGATATCAGTCATTACATAGTTTTCGTCATCATTGGAGTGAGGCTGATCATGATGGCTGTTGCAAATTGATTTTGCAAATCTGGGTTGCATGAACATCCATCGAAGGCTCCCAATGAGTGATGTCTGCGGATTGATCTTGATCATGGTTCGGACTCACTGGCCTTTCAAATTCATGGTCTCAGTATAGAGAACTCCTAGACAACCTGCAACAGAACAGTTTGGGCTCTCAAGGGCATTTATCTTGGCTGGGGTATGGTACTTCCAACACTCTGGACAGATGGCATATGCAGTAATCCATACATCAGGATCAATGCTGAGACGTTGTTTAGCACTGATAAGGGAATGGACTGGACATGGAATCTCTGGAAGAACACTGGTGATCAAAAGACAGTCGAGTGTTGTATTGAGTTGCTCCATTGCCTGAAGGACTGTTGCATGGCCAAAAGCATTGGATTTTACAGCACCGAGGTATGCTAGTCAAACCTCAGGCTTCTCCTTGAAAGCTGGGGGAATAAGAGAAGGTTGATCCTCTTGTGCTTGGTTGACTCCTGGCTGTCGCACTGCTGGGGGCTGGACTGGCTGAAAGTTGTGATCAGGACGCTGGTGGTGTTCATGTACATGGGCTCCAATGTTTCCAGCAGGAAGTCACTTGTCTTCAAGCTGTGGCAGGAAATCATTGGCATCATAGTTGTTGTTGAATCCAAAATCGTCCTCAGATCCATCATCATCATAACAGCGATCATTGGTTCTGCTAGCATGGCCAGTACCTGTGCTTCCTGGGTTCTTGCAAGCTGGATTCAGATTTGGATTCAGATGATTGGTCAAGGCAGAGCCATTTGTCCTGGTAGAAGGCATATTGTACTGTTGCTCAACTTGTGCTGGGGCCTTTCCATAATTTTTGAAATGTGTCCTTATCAACTGCCTTGTCTGGTACTTGAAGCCTTCAGCACACTGGATGCATTGAGCACAATGGCAGGGAAACTGGAGAACACTAGCGCCAATCTGGGGAACGACCATGGTGGGTGGGATTGAGTGAAGACTTAGCTATGATATTCATGCATACAGGCCATCTTGCTATAGTAGCTAGTTGATGTGATCGATACACATTCAGTCAGTCAGAATAAACCAAAAAAGTATTGTGGGGTATTAAGGAACTACATGGAAATATTCAAAGACCAACTCCACTGATGGGGTATTGCAGGGAAATGTGAGAATAATTTCAAACTCCCTTGAAATAGCTACTTTCCATATTCTCCAGTTTTACGCTGTGACATCAAGGGGGGGCTTGTGGTGACTGTCAAACTGACAGATGAGTTGTTGGTGTCTTGTCATCATTGTCATCACCAGGTTGTTGTGAGATAAGAATGAGGGTGAAGTGAGAGGGAACATCACAGGGTGAGGGTGAAGATGACATGTTATGGTTGAGGAAAAGGAAAGGAGTGAATGTGAGGGTCACATGAGTACAGCAGCAAAGCAGATAGGTACTATGCAATGCATCATCATGGAACAAGGTGGAAGATTGTAGAACATAATGAGTAAGTGGGGACACATAGATAGTACAAGAGACCTATCTATATCAGAGGGTGCTGTTCACAAGAGTCATAGTAACAATCAATCAGAGAACCTACCCCACTCAGAAATGGAAGAGCAGAACCAGAACAGGGGTAGAGATGTCTGAAAAGAGAGATACAAGAGAAAAGGAACAGGAATCTAATATGGAAGTGTAGCAGTCCTTTATAAACATAGTAAGTCCAAGAGGAAAGAACCAACAATGAGATATGCATATGAGACAAGTATGTCCATCTAGGTAACTGACTGTAACAGCTGTTATTCCACAACCAATCCATGACCAAATCCATGTGCCATTTATCAGGGAACATGCCACCAATCTCTTGCAATAAAAAAAGGGCCAGGATACATCTGATGCCACCCCAAAAGAGTCATTAGCCAAGCAATCAGCACTCAATCATGTAAAGAAGCCTTATGCAAAACACAAAGGCAAGAGCAAAGCAACTGCAGTCCAACCCAACACAAAAACTGTTGGTCTGTCCAGTTTGTCTAATTCATGGTCACTGACACTCATTCCTCCTGGTTCTGAATTAGCATCCCAGAACCACATCAGCACTGACTGACATTGCTTATCCCAACTGTTACAATCAACACCGCTAGCAGGTCCCTCAATAATGCCCACACCTTTTGCCAGCAGTTCCCAAGCTCACCCCATGCCATATCATCACTCTTGTACTGAACCTTCTACATTCTATAGGGCTATGTCTCAAAAAATTGTTTATGGTACTGCTACCCCACTATATGCCCATCAATATGGTGTACATTACAGTCAGCTATCTGGACAGTCTTTCTTTTCTCATATGCATATCTCATCATTGCTTCCTTTCTCTTGGACTAACTCAATACACAGAGGACTGATACACCTTGACCCTAGGTTCCTAGTCTTTCTCTCTCACACCCTTTCCTTGGAATGCTCCTATCCCCATTTCTATTCTGCTCTTCTTTTCCTGATTGGGGTAGGCTTTTCTGATTGTTTATCATTATGCTCACTGCTTGTCTTCTTGATTTCCACAGATAGTATCACCTCCCCTAGATAGTTCTTTGGCACTATCTTCATGTCCTCTCTGACTTATCTCATTCTATTGTGTTCCTCAGCCTTCCACACTAACATGTCATGTAGTAGTCATACCACACTGCTGCTGTAATGCTTATTCTATGCAATACAAGGTATTTTGCTGCATCCAAGTCTTACCTTGAAGTCCCAGTCATCAATCCTAGTCATCCAGTCTGGTCTTTGTCTCTAAAGATGTTGTGTTTTTTTGTGAGCACCTCCCTTATGAGACTGTTAAGCCCACTTCTGTTAGCAAGCTTTCTTTACATAACAGTGTACCATCAAGCAATTACTCAAGTCATCTGCCCCATATTCTTGACAGGCTGCAGGTTCACTATTTCTCCTTCAGTCCATAATACAATTTTACTATAATTTCAGCAAGGACATCTGTATCCCTCATTTCATGATATATAGTTTCTTTGCACCTGGTCATAGCCCAAAGTACTTGCTGAAATAACTACAAATATGAAAACATTTGGAAATGAAATTTACATGTGGTGCAACCATCTTTCAATTCAAAAATCCTTGAGTCTTTGCCCATCATCCTCAGTCCCCCCCTTTGTCTACTTCACCAGCCCAGCATGAGTTTCCTTTTCAGCTTCTAACTTGTGCAGGGCATGGACACAGGGACACCAAATACAATTACCATCCAGCTGGGCTCTATTTGAGTTCATCACTTTATTTTCCTTCTAGTGGTCCTTTGTTTTGTCCCAGGGCTCAGCCACCTCCTCAGTACACACCATCATAACGGCTCCATTCATCATTTGGAGAAACTGACTTGTCTCAACAGTGCCTTGTGAAGTACCTGAAGCTGTTTGTAACTAATGTTTGCAGGAGAATTGTCTGTTAGCTTAACACCAATGAGATGTTGATTGTCCTGTTCACAAAATTATTGGCCATTGAGCACACAAGGGAGTGTAATTAGCTGTCTGCCTTTAATCATTCCAAGCAGTTCAAGGTCAGTATTAATCTTCAACTTGTTGTCATTGTCAACTAACAATGCTGCAAAGGACATCATGAAGGATCATAAGTGCTCATACCTTTTCTTTCCAAACTTGACTGGTTATCTCTTGAAGCTCCCTAAAAGCTTATGGGTATGTACTTGGACAACAAAAAATCTTGTACTAATTTGTTTCACATTTGATTTACATCTTTATGAAAAAGATTCAAGTCTCACCCAAGACATTGGAAGATTCCAATCTATCTGGGTACATTGACAGCCTCATGAAGGACATTTGCACTTCTATAAATGTGTTATGTGATGTGAATATGGAAAACAAGTGTGACATTCAACCATGCAACATGCAAAATATTAATAAAGTGAAGGTAAAAGCATGTTGTTAACAAGTCCTATACATAGACCAATATTATGAGGGTGAATAATTATATAGCCAATAAAAATTGCACAGTATTGTCTGTGGCATCAGCCTTGTTTTACTACATGATTTGATTGTAAATTTGATGTCTAACAGACAATATACATACTATTGATTTTATTTTGTAAACCTCAGAGGTTCTATGTACATGTATTACTTGTTTGTAAATTGTGGAATGCATATGTGTACAAAATGATCTGGTTGGAATAGGTTTGATGTTGATAAATTGTTTGAATATTGCTCGTGTACTTGGAAATGCTGACCATGTTGATTGAATGTATTA
>JBBPMO010000864.1:0-15378 GCA_038090315.1 Xanthoconium stramineum | reverse complement strand
ATGTTTGACCAACAATCACGCAAACGGGTGCACCCTGCTCTGTTGAGGCATGTTTGACGTCGTATATAGGACACACAAAGGATTTTCGGCATATGTGTGGTAAATGCCTCGTTGAAATGGCCGTGTAGGACTAGAGGCGGCGTAGCGATTATCTAAGCTTTCTTTGGTGACAGCGTGAGCTTCGCTCACTGCAGTTCTCAGAATCAAGTCCTAGCTGATTCTCACTCAAGTCCTCGATGACTACCGTAACCACATCCACCTACCAAGAAAATCGCCCTGCGTTAGAATATGCTGTTACTCACGTGTTCCTTCCCGTGCAACTCCCCAAAGACGGCGACTATACCCCTCAGAACGACCACTTGCTAGCTCGCACCGTGTGCGCTTCTGCTCATGCTTTTTCGAAAAAGATTGACGATACCCTCGAGTTTCAATGGAATCCAATTACGAAGATGTTGGATAACTTACAAACCTCCGTCTTGTCTGAGCACCTGGACGAGGGCCGCGTGATCTCCCAGTTGGGCGAAATGCGGACAGGAGGTATGATTCTGAGTTGTTTGTAAATCCAATACTGAGAGCGATTATATAGATATCCTTGCCTTTCTCATTCGTAATCGAAATGCTGCTGTCGTCTTCCGGAGGCAGGAGAGCTGTACACTGTACGAGTCGCTTGAAGCGTCTCCTTTGCGAGCTGTTTTAAAGGAGACAACGGACAGTTTGGTGTGCACTTATCCTGCCTCGGCAGTTGAGGTGCCGAACGCGGTATTTGATGACCCGGACTTTCGAACCGAGCTTTCGAATTTCCTCACTTGTCCTGACAAGGTTGACTGGATTCCTTCACCTCCTCCCTCGCAGTATATCACTGCACTGCTTACTGGCATCCTAAGAACCGTTGGTTCTGTACCTGGCGTCCCTCGCATCACTAAGCGTATTCGTGATGAAATTGGCCAGAAGCTGCACAGGGACTGGGACGACGAAGCCAAGAATGAATGGCGTCGCTCCTCACTTTGGCTTCTGATCAGGGTTGCAATCCAGACCTCCCTTGATCGCTCCATGTCAGGACGTGTGGTCTACAAAGCATTTATGTTGTTTTTCATATGCGCCCTTGCAGCAGATGCAAACGAAGCAGAGCTCTCTAGTGATCTGCTCCACCTAATGTCAGCCAAAATCCTTCGACGTTTATGCAAACTTGGCGACTCTGCCCCCGGCTGGCTGTCTGACGTTGCGTTGACGACATGTACTCGCCTTCAAGATGCGCTTGAAGTCAGATGGGCCACGTTACAGGCTGCCAAATCCCCACCTCCACCCTGGAATCCATCCCAGCTTGATCTTACCAGTGACGCTCAACTCTCCCTCTTGCATAGTCGTGAATACCTTCGCAGCGTTCTTGCAAATCAAGGCCACAATCCCGCCTATACCTCCTTCCATCCCAAAAATCACATCCGCGGCACCCTTGAGGACTTCTTGTCCTCGAATGGGACTTTTTTTGAGGATGCATTCCGTGCCAACCCTTTCCTCTCCTTATTTGACGTTGAGCAGTCGGTTGAGCAGGAGATCGATGGCTGGGTCACTTGCGTCACAGACGTGTTCCAGGCATGTGCGCAGCTTGAGATCCTGATGGATAAACATCTCTCAAGCGCACATCACATAATCCTTGCAACCGACTCCAGCATTGACTCTGGCTTGAGGTATAATGTAACTCCAGAACATCACTCCATCATGTTATTGACAGCACTCGAACTGTGGGTTGCTCTTGACATGCTAGTTGTCGGAGAGGTTCCCATTCTTTCCGACTACTCTCCTGAAGTCCCAACCGCTTTGCTGGAACGGCTCCTCCTTCGTAAACCCATGAACTTACAGCGTCTCTCCCGTGCATACCAGTACCTTTCCTCCCGACACTCTCGATCGTATCAAGGATGGTCGGTGCTTTCGCATAAATTCACAGAAAATAGCTTGCCTGTTAGGTATTATGAAACCTGCCCAGAGATGCAGCACCTGAAAGCTCGCATTGACGCAAAGGTGAGCAACTGCAAGCCATACATGTTTACCCAATGACCAACCTGATCAACATCGATCGCAACGACAGCTTGATGATTGTTGTAGAGAGACTTCTGGGTCGATACTGTCTTCCAAGCCACTAAATGCCAAAGTCCTCGTGTTTGAACTTCAATGCCCGGTGCTCATTCACATGTGGCGTTCTGCCACCGCTCGCCTTCTGCATCATTTCGACCATAACTTTTATCGACCAGACGTGCACAAGGATGAATCCAATCATCGCATTGTTCTGCTTTCCGATATTCCTGAACTGGACCCTTACCTCGCTGAGCACTTGCGCCGGAGGCCGTCCGTCCACATCCAACTCCGTTTCGCCTGCCTTTATCCACGTGATCCACAGTCCCAGCATGGTCCACTAGCAGGGTTACGCTATGCATTGGAAGTTAAGAACGACGATGAAAGTCGTCCATTTGAATGGCATCGGGTTCTGGATCTCCCTCCTCCTGGATTGCTCGGATATGCATGGGATTATTTTTCTAGTCTCTGGCCCCTTGGCCAGTCACAGGAGGAGATCATCACCGCATACTTTTTGAATACGACTCACACTTTCAATGACATATTATCTGCCCAAGCGGACTGTCCGACAAGTCTTCCGCTGCACGAATATATTACGTTTGGGCAATTGCGCAGTGGTGCTTCGCTCCAGTGGATCAATATCTTGCGGGAACTACGGAGCAGAGCTTTGAACATCCGTCATCAACATTTTCACTTCTTGCTGGCCCATGCGGCTTCTCAAGCAGGGCAACTCGAGTTGAATTTAGGGGGGTGGATATGGCACCAGGAGCTCCAAGATCCTTTTTTCTGCAACAGGCTTCTAGATGAGTTGGCGAGTTTGTTCGTCGATATTACCGCTAGCTCATTGGATGGGATTGCGATGAACACGATTTCATTCCTGACGACTCGTGTACTTTCATCAAGCCCTCGTGAAGATGTCTCGGAACGAGCTATCGAACTCCTTCGTCGTGTGCGTGAGAAGACTTTTGCATGGGTGAAGGAGCTGTCATACAACCTGTTCAAGGACCCCACTGGCCGGAAATGCTGCGAACGTTTGTGTGACATGGCTGCTACTTGTCGGAGCACGTGTGATGTTGACCTCGCAACACTGCGAAGGACCATCCATTCCGCAGAGGATGTTGAGGCACTTCTTGCTTGCGGCATCTTCATACATGCAACTAGCCCTACTCAACTCCGGCGTATGTCTAATACCTGTGCATATATGTCATCATCCATCCACTAATCTCGTCTTTGGCAGATATCAACTGGTATTCACGTGTGCTCTTCGAGCGAGATCAGCGCCTCGCTCCGGTTCTTCAGGTAGTGTTGAGCGATCTCATCTCGGCAGATGTCTCGGATCGAGGCATTGACCTTGCGGTTCGTGATGTCTGGCCTGGTTACCGACCAGGTTCTGGAAGATGGGAACTACTTCGGGACCATGGCTCTCATAGGTTCAAGTGTCAAACAGCCAAAACTGATAACCGACTCTCGCAAACTGTGGAAGTTGATTTGCTTGATGGGTCACTTCTGGCTGATGGTCAGCCGCTAGGCGGACTACCGACAGAGATTCGCAAACACCCAACGTACCAACAAATATTCGGAGAGGTCGGACGCTACTCTGTTTGTATACATTGTGGATGTCAACATCAATAAGGTGCTGAATACTTGTTGCAGGATTCCTTCATTGTCATTCCATCCGACCTTCCGGGAATGGATTTTGTGACGCTGGCTCTGGTTTCCGAGCATTATGTGAGTGTCCTCAAATTTATAGAGGATTAACCTAAGGACTGCAGGTACACTTTTCACTTAGAGGTGAAGATCTGGTGATCCAAGCACAACGCAAAGATACAGACAATGTTTTGCAATTGATTCCCAAGGAAAAACTTCAAGGGGACCTTCCTCGAACTCTTATCAAGGACCATATTCACTGGCTAGATCTCACCACGGCCACCATTGAGATACGGTCCCGCTGGGGCCCTTGGGAACACTCACCAGAGAATTGGAAAATTGAGCCAATGGCTGGCCAATATTGCGTGCGCAAGGGTGATACATCCCTCACGGACATCCAAAGCCCAACTTGGGAAATGATATCAAGCCGCCTACGGTGTCTGGAACTCCCCGAAAATCTCATAGTCGCTTCGTCTCCCAGCGGCTCTTCACCAGTGTCCCAATTGTCTGTTGTCTTACCCCGCTATAACCTGTCGTTTTTTGTTAACGAAGACGGAGATCTCGAGTCTCATGACTTCAAGGAAATGGTATGCGACAAGGACCAATGTGCAGGTGCTCTACTTGGGTTAGAAAACCAACTTGTCCTGCGGTCGAAAATCCAGGTCGAGGGACTGGTCCCCAAATGTGTCCTGGTACCTCACGGTCGATTCGACAAATCGGGTACCTTCTGCTTTGGTGAATCCCGCTGGGATGGGCTGGTCAAATACCATACCTACAAGGTGGACGCTGAGTTTGGTTGTTTGAAGGAGAATGCCAGCTTGCGGAGCAAAGCATTTCTCTCTGGCCTTCATGCATTGACTAGCATTGACTGGCGGCCTGACCCACTCACAGGCAGAACAGGTGTCCAAGAGGCATTATGTCTCTTGTGGTCGTCAGGGAGTCAGTCAATCTGGGACTTCAATCTTGTCGCCGCCCCCTCTTCCGCATATCCCTCGGATCAAGCAACCTATGACTTGGACATACGCGGGCTACTCTGGAGCTGGAAACTGCAAATCTTATGGGAAGGGTCACCAGGGAGCCATGGCGCAAGGCGAGGTGCATATCTATCTCAAGCACACATTCAAGCCATCCGAGTCGGTGGATCGATCATCCCGAGAGAGTGCAGTGACAACGATTATGTATCCTCGGATCCGGAGCTCGAGAGTGCTGTCTATGCCGCAGCATCTGCCATTTACTACAGGCTTGTCGGTGTGTCAATTGTCAAGCTGGGCAGGAACGGACTCAGCTGACGCCATTCGACTTGAAGTGAAGAGTACACAACCACGAGATGACCGGACACAGTGGAATCCTCATATTTTGCGTCAGGTAATCGCAGCCAAGGCACAAGAGGTCTTGCAGGAAAACAAGACGATGAATCATCGATTCCGGCCATTATTCATACTCCCTACGTTGGCATATCGCGAGTCTCCACGCCCCCAAATCGTCCTCCTCTCATTGCGCGCAGCATTCGCAAATCAATTGCTCAAGGAGGACCTCACACACGTCCCTCGAGAACATCAACCAAACTCTCTTCCATGCCTACCTGCATCTCCACAGCACACGTTTGAGCGTATACCATGGGAAGTCACGCTAGATCAGCTGCTTCGCAGCCGATCGGCACCGAAGCTTCCGGTCCGTTCTACGTTGTTGTCGTACTCCAGTTCCCCTGGCGATCTGCACTCGCCCCCTAATGCTCTTGCATTGCATCGGCTGTTCACACCCCTCGGGTTGGAAACCGCTACACCTTTTCACCGGGAGTATATTTCTCGACTTCTCGACAGTGCACAGCATATCCGAAAGGAATCCATCAAGACCCACGAAGTGACTGGGAGTCCTCTTATTGAGGCCCTCAAGGACCACTTTACTGAATGCAGAGATAGGTACAAAAACAGTTTGGATATTATAAAGCAGTGCCTCGCTCCAACAGCTACCAAGCCTCTGGATGTGGCGCTATATCGATCGGGTCAGTGGCCATACATCACTGCGGACACGCTGTTGCGATGTCTCGCATCCACGTCGCCCACCAAGCCCCCAAGGAGTTGGAAGAAATGCTTATCGTCGCTAGCTTTAATCCTGTTAGACCTTCAGCATGCCCGAAGATTACTTCGGTTTGCTCTGGACGGTCAAGAAGAAGAATTTACCAAGGAACTAGGAAACAAGGGGTGTGATGAGGAGAGCATCGAAAAGTACCCCGATTGGTTATTAATTCAGGTATATCACTTCTGAGCGAGTATGCATATGTACAGACTGAAATCCGTTGTTTTTTTTCTCACATGACAGATACAAGGAAACTTCCGTATCCGCTCTATTCAAGCAGAGATCGCGAATGAGATCATCTCTCCATCATCTGGAAAAAATACCGTAATGCAGGTGAACATGGGCGAAGGGAAATCATCCGTGATCATACCTATCGCTGCTGCAGCTCTCGCTGATGGCCATCAACTTGTTCGGATCATTGTCCCCAAAGCACTTATCTTCCAGATGTACGATACATTGCTCAACCGTCTGGGTGGTCTCGCAAACAGGAAAATATATTACCTTCCATTTTCCCGTCCCCAAGGAGGAGGTGAGCAGGGAAAAGAAACTAAGGACAAGATGGATCAAATTTGCCGGGAAATACCGCAGTGCATGGATGAGCGCGGAATTCTGCTCGTTCAACCAGAACACATCCTGTCGCTCAAGCTGGCGAGCGTGGAGAATCAGTTATCTGCAAACAGACTTGCTTCAGAAAGACTACCGAATAACCAGAAGTCAATTCACGAGCGCGCCATAACAAGTTTGTCGCTCAAATCCGTGAGTATCTCATTACCATGTACTATTAACCGCTCTAACATTCGGAACCAGTTAACTGGGGGCAGCCATGTGGCGAACGTGTGTCGATCGTTTAGCAGGTCATTTAATAACTCTATCCAGAAAGATGCCGACGACGACGATCATGATGGAAATGCTCCAGGTGCACTAGATGTCGTGCCCAAGTTACTTGAACTTCAGAAGTGGCTTCATTCTCACGCTCGAGACATTCTGGATGAAAGCGATGAGATCCTTCATACCCGCTTCCAATTAATTTATGCTATCGGTCTCCAGGAACACATAGACGGATACCCGGACAGGTGGACAATCACTCTCCAAGTCCTCAGGCTCGTCAAGAAGCACATTTCTTCCCTCGCGAACAACTTCCCGGATGGAGTAGAGTATGAACGCGGTCCACCTGGATCCTTTCCGCACGTTCGAATTCTACGAGGATCAGATGCTGGCCAACAGTTAATATCGTTGGTTTTGCAAAATGTGATGGATGGATTTCTTCCCAGCTTCAGATTTCCATACACCGATCCAGCGCTGCGCCTCGCGATTCGCAACTTCATTTCTTCTGAATATGTTGGTCCTGAGGCGGTCAAAAGGGTACAAGAGTATGTTCAACAATCGCAACAGAGTGGTCTCTGGGGCGGGCTTCTACTTCTCCGCGGTTTATTCGCTTTCAATGTCCTCTTGTTTGTTCTTGTGGAGCGGAGGTGGCGCGTGGATTACGGCCTTCAACAAGTTCGTTATAAGTGGGACAGAACCACGAGGCTTGCCGTCCCCTACCGAGCCAAGGACGAACCTGTCCCCCACACCCAGTTTGGACATCCAGAAATCACCATCCTGCTCACTTGCCTATCTTACTACTATACTGGCCTCGACGAGGATGAAATGAAAGCTTCTTTCGAAGTTCTGCTTGATCAAGACAACCCAGCCCCGGAATTCACATCTTGGATCGAGGATTGTGGAACCGATTCGGTACCGGATTTCCTTCAAAGTCTCAGCGATATCAACCTCCAGTCTCCAGAACAATGGAAAAAATACTTGTTCCCACTTTTCAGTAGAAATCAAGGGGCGATAAATTTATACCTTTCAAGAGTCGTGTTCCCAGCGGAATTGAAAGAGTACCCTTCGAAACTCTCAGAATCTAGCTGGGACCTAGCAGAGGAACGGGAACGGCCCATAACCGGTGAGTGCACCCAGGATCCTCTGGCTTTGCTAATCGAACATCAGGATTCTCGGGCACCGCCGACGGTAGATATCTGTTACCCATGTCGATTTCTCATCTCGACCTCGACCATCAGCAAGGAACCGACGCAAGGGTGCTTGATTGTCTTCTCCGACCGGAAAACGATTTCTACATGTTAACAGCCAAGGAGAAAGGCGAACGACGCGCGACGCACGAACTGCTCGAAATGATAGTCGCTCAGAAGCCCGAAATACGTGTCCTGCTCGATGTTGGTGCACAGATCCTGGATTTATCCAACATGAATGTGGCCGCAGCTTGGCTATCCCTGACCTCTGACGCCGCTGGTGCCATTTATTTCGACGAGGGAGACCAATTGATGGTTCTTCCAAAAAATGGTACTATGCTTCCCCTGATGTCTTCACCACTTTCTCAGCAACTGGATCGTTGTATTACGTATCTGGACCACGCACACACGAGGGGTACCGACATTAAATTCCCAAAGGGGTTCCGGGCCGCCGTTACTTTGGGAACCAAGGTTACAAAAGATCATCTTGTGCAAGGTTTGTTTTGGTTTTACGACCATTGACAAATTTTATATTTTGTGGTTTCCAGGCTGCATGCGAATGCGGAAGCTCGGCCATGGTCACACTGTCATGTTTTTTGCGCCATTCGACGTTGACCAGAATATTCGCTTCGTAGCCTCTAAGAAAGACAAGAACATCCCTATCACCACCGCCGACATCTTGCACTGGGCCATTCGCGAAACTTGGACCGATATCCAGCAACGGGCTTATCATTGGGCACAACAAGGCATGGATCACAGGCTTAGACATGATGCTTGGTCCCTTTTCTGCAAAAAGGAGCTCACATCGGATAAACTGGCGGAAGCATGGCTCCAGCCAGATTCCAAGCCATTGGATGATCTCTATTCACCGTGCGAAACTCAAAATACCTCGAATTCTTTGGATTCGGACATCCGGCAACGTTGTGAATACCTAGGGGGGGTTAAGTTAACCCATCGTAGTGTGTCGTTGGACGAAGAACAAGAAAGGCAGGTCTCACGCCAGCTCGAGCGCGAGCGACAGGTGGCCTTGCCTCCCAAGGCAGAACCAGCAGAACATTCCCTTCATCGAGATGTCATGGATTTCGTGATGACCGGCCGCCTCCCACCATCGCTCATCGGTTCCACTTTTCGCCCTGTCTTTACGGCTCTCAAGAAGAGTTCTGCGGCTACCCGGGAAACACACGTATGGAGCCCATTTATCCTGGCAACGGAGGACTTTTGCAGGACTATCAAACCTGATTCCACTCGAGGAAGGATGGATCAATACTTGCGTCCTGTCCAGTGGGTTCTCTCCGGTTTTTGTGGTGACAGGGATCGTAATCGAGTGCTCGTTCTACTGAGCCCATTCGAGGTTGATTGCCTGATGCCAGCTATCAGGGTCAGCGAACACGTTCATCTGCATGTGTATCTACCCCGCACAACCGAGCAGATGAGACCAGCCGATGATCTCCAATTTTACACCATCCCGCCCCTCCCCGACAACTGGACGCCACCATGGGATTTGATCGACCAACTCAACGTGTTCGCAGGACAACTCTATCTCAGTGATTACAAATCATACCTCCGGTTGTCTCACTTCCTCGGAGTCCCACCTACGCATGCGCTGCCAAACAGTACAGGCACCTTCACATCCCCAAGGCGCAACCTGTTCATCCCTGGTGGTCTCGAAGAGATCGAAAATACCTTTGTTGATTCGCCACTACCTTGTGTGATGACGCTACTTACCATTCGCACGAGAGGGCTGCCATTCTCAGAGACGCACATGGGCAGAATTCTTCAAGGGCGGTCGCTGACTCCGAAAGACTTTGAGACCGTCCCAACTGGTCACAACTTGATCCTCGACAAAGATGGACATGACACAGCGTCGCGTTGAGAAGCGTGTCCACCCCTCTTTGCTAGCAGTGATGTATCAATGTCATCAGCGGCGTTCTATGCGACTCAATCGTCTAAGCGAGGACGAGAGGAAACTGAGGGCTCGGACACAACGACAGCGCCACCATCAAAACGCTTGCGGGTCGACTGACTGACTGCTTGTAAATAGTACGAGACTACCCTCTGGAACCGAATCTTGAATTGAAAAGCTCCCGGTACTTGCCAGACTTCCTCTTTTTGTTTTGCTTTGATTGGCAACTACGAATCGTATCTTCTGGATCCACATATGCCATCTCAACCCTTTACCTTTACTCCTCACCTCATACAACCCACTTTCACTCACAAGACTGTCACACTGATACTATGTACCCAGTCCGAGCATGCTGATTAGTATCCTTTTATTTGATATTCAAGTTGTTGTCCGTTCGACGTGCCATGAGTACGGTGATTTCACGCACGCCCTACCACTACGCGCTTGCGTCGCCGACTCGCTCTATCCTGAATCTGGCACTCTGCCATGCTCTATGGTCGCGATCCATAACTGCCGCGCGCGAGGCCTCCGTTCTGCGGAATTGTACCCCCATGATGCTCGAGGTCATCAATGCTCAATGGAAAATGACGGCGATCTCCTCCCCAAGGGACTGCCATCATGTAGGCACTAACCCCAGAGCCACTCCACGTTACCCCTGTGTGAAGTCCAAAATGCCTTTGCCCCCAGGACAACTTCGCGGTGCTGTTCTTTACGCGGGGAGAGAGTCGTCCGCCTAAGGCAAGAGTTAGTGGAGGAGACTTGACAGGAAGAAGTAGCTGGCAACCCTCCGGCTGCATACGGATCGGACAGAAGGAAATCGTGCACAATGAGTTCTGGAGTCGATTATACCCACAACTCAGCTCTGTTCGGAGGCATCCCTCGAACGGATGTGACAGAGTGACGGTGATTGTCTCCTGAATCACCTGTCGCATTGAAGCGCGGAGGGTCATATCAACGTCTTGACTCTGATGGACGGTCAAGCGAAGCGTACAGGTCACGCGCGGCTGCCTGTCTTGGTGATATAGCAAAGTCTGGGAAGACCTGAAGTAGCAAGGAGCTATGAAATACATGGGTAAATCATCTAGATTGCATCTGTGTATCGGTACCATCCACGAATCTAAACGACGACGCTCGCGTTTGCATGTCCTAAGCACCGTCAGCGACACCCATTGCGAATTGGAGTCGAGCAAACTTACCTCCAAGGCCTGTTGCGCCTCCAACTTCCTCCTCGCACCATCCAACCAATCATGAAGCAGTTCCTTGGCTGGACCGGTCAGTTGATTCAGCTCCCGCGCAGCGCTATCCAAATCCTGCTCGTTCACGTGATACTCTCCCCGAGACAGCACGCTCAACACGTCCGACCCCGGCGTGAGCCCGTGTCTCTGGAACCGGAACGAAGACAAGAAGTGCAACGCCAGGAACGAGAGCACGCCCGAGTTGCCGTCCGGCGTGAGTGCCACGCTTGACACGGGCTGCGCGACCGACGTCGTGAACCATGTCATGAGGTCTGCAAGCGGCTCCACGCCCACGTCGGGAATATCCGACTGCTCGAGCGACGCGAGGGCAGCAGACACCACCTCGTCGTCCTTGGCGACGGCAATGTGTCGGAGTATGCGCAGCACTTCGCGCTGGCTGACATGGAGCGGGGAAACGCGCTTGGAGGTTCAGTCAAGAGACCGTACTAGAGGTGGTGAGCGTCGTGGTGGTGGGGGAACAAGACAGCTTCACGGCGGTGCATCCGCTGAGGTGGCTCGCGCGTTGGACATTGCACACGATTTTGCGACGCCGAGCGAAGAGCGGGTTGACGTTGAGCGCGAGGTGGAGAGCCGGGTCCACGCGGAAGTTCAGAGGTCACAGGCATGGATGTCGCCAGTCAACAGCAGGGCAAGTTGGAGGGAATCTGGAGAATGGGTTTCGTCGCTGTCAACAACGGCGGCGAGAGGACCCTGCATTGTATTCCGACACTGGCATTCACTCTCTTTGACTTTCTTCGCACTTGGTGTTCCTGGCCGCAGTACGTCCTCGTCATTGACGACCTTACTAACGCTCAGAGGGCTTCACTTACCACCGAATACGCTCTGCCTGCCTCATTGGTGGCGGCTTACCGGTTTGTTTGCACCAATGGTAAGATCATCGCTGTAATAACAACTAATGTCGCTCCCAAGAAACGACTTTATCGTCAGCACCACATCCCCTCCTCCATTGTCGTCGCTTCTTGTGACTCCCTTTGCCGCGTAGATGTTCATATGCTGCAAAGGTAATTTCAACGGCCTTCGACATTCGAAAAGGTTCCAGACGTCGTTCGTGCGTATCCATTGTTACTGCCATCTTCACGTTGTGCTCATGAATGCGACAAGGGACGCATCTGCAGTGCTAAAGCGCGAATAGGTGATCTATCAGCCCGGTTTTCGTGACGCGTAAGTCTCGTATCAGCACACTTATGCCGACTGTCTTTATTCTAGACACTGATCGACAACGAGTTACACTGGCAGAGCCGCCCCGCGATGTCTTATTCAGGAGATGATGAAGGCGACAGCTGGGTCATCGACGCGTTCTCAATCTCGACCTCATGGTAGCACAACTATGGCAAGTCGACTGACCATGCTCATTCGAACTATGCACACGAGTAGGGCTCCAGGTCTGCGTGTGCACATGATTTGGCTTTCCATGCGTGGGCGATTGAGTTCATAACTTTGTCTACAGTCAACTACGTGTATATGTGTATGTCAGTTGTTCCGAAAAAGAATGCAACCCATTGACGTCTTTGAGTTTCTGCTTATTGTGTAGATGAATCCATGACAATTAAGTACATCATATGTACGTATCCGCCGAGGGGTTCATTCGGGGCAAGTTGAACTACGCCTGTCTGGTATACCTG
Source organism: Xanthoconium stramineum (assembly GCA_038090315.1). Classification (NCBI taxonomy): domain Eukaryota; kingdom Fungi; phylum Basidiomycota; class Agaricomycetes; order Boletales; family Boletaceae; genus Xanthoconium; species Xanthoconium stramineum. The sequence continues at coordinate 2,795 of JBBPMO010000864.1, read as the reverse complement.
GCCCAACACCTCACGTAGAGGTAGCGCACGTTGTTTCCACTGGTAACCATTTCAGGCATTGTCGCCTGCACTGACCTCACTATGAGGACAGGTTGTGATCGTGTTCCGACGGTCCGTGATTCCTAACCCCACCAGGTCATGGCCTTGCCCACCGGTCATTAACCACTTCTCCACCTTGATGACAACCAACCATCTTCTCGCGGCGGAGCGAGCTCGTCGGGTTTACAGTGTAATACTGTACGTCACGTTTCTAACCCATCAGAGAGAGAAGCAGATCCGCCAAGTTTCAGATGGGCCATCGTTCGGCTCACTCGGACGAACGCGCGACAATGCAGGTGAGTCCAGCGGAGGGAGGAGCTCCAATGGGTTGGGTAATACATTAAACAAGCGTGTAAGGGTATGCAAGTATTACAGCGCCTACGCGTCCAAAGGTAACGTACAGTTCAATGCACTCACATCCGCTCGGAAGCCTATTCGTTCCCTCCAGATAGGACCCTGGGACGAGATCAGGCATACCCAAAGCATTCTACATACAGCGTCACGCTAGGGCCACCGTTCAGCGGACTCGACGGGCTTGACCAAGGAAGCCGCAGTGTCTCGCGGACGACGTTCGCCATCGCACTAGGTCCGCAGACTTGGGGGATGAGAGACGATGAGTGACCTGAAAAGTGAACCAAAGACGCGTGCCTACCGCTGATGGACACCTTGCCGCTAGCCACGTTGATTTCTTCGCTGATTATTTGCTCCAGATCTGGTCGGCCGCTGGTCACCTTCATCCAAGACGGCCGAGATATAACATCTTCCGCCTTGTAAAAGGAATTTGGGCCATCCGCAAAAGGGTTTTGGTCTTCGAATGGGTTCAAATCCGCCGGCTCAAAGTTGGTTTGGCACTCCGGGTCGGTGGACGATAAAGGTGGTTGGCCTTTCGTCAAAAAGACTCGAATGTCCACCTTTAGCTCTGGAGGCGCAAACTGGATTGCTTTGGTAAGGGGTTCTGAAACCCAGTTCAAAAAGTCTAATGAAACAATAAATCAGTATCCATCAATCCAAGCGATCGAAAGTAGTCACCAGCGTCACGAATCGACCAGACAAGTACAACTCGCCGGCAGCGACTGGATCCATTTCTCACTGATCTGATTTCTTCCTTTCAGTTTTCAACGGATTCCGTACATCAAGTCAGCCACGTACTCGACGATGCCCAGCAAAGTTGGTAATACAGCTGTGATTCCTGTCCCTCCTGAATGATAATCAAAACAGTGAAGTGCCTCGACCAAGTCAAGAACGTACCTGCAATAAGCAACGAGGCATTATAACAAGCCAAATTCGCTCCGCCTCCATAGGGTCCATCAATATATACCTTGACTCTCTCCCCTCGCGCTGCGACCTCCTTCAGGCGCCTCGTAAACCCGTTCTTCACCCCGATAAAGAAGACAAGTTCCTTTCCTTCGGGATCCTCCGCCACTTTGGCATCCGAAGCGAAGAGAACAGAATCGAGACTTGCGATGCTGAATGGGTGCGCCTCGAAAGGAATCCGCGATACCGACGGCATAATCAAGTAGGCAAACTGACCCGGTGACCAATGGAAACTATTCGGTCGACGAAACTTGACCCGAACGAGACTACCGGACAATAGCTCAGTGGTTGCATCCAGCGTTGTATGTCTCTGACCAGAACCGAAATATGCGAGGTTGGAATAGATCAACCGACCGGTGCGTATCAAACGATCGGCGGCCCAGACGATGAATGAGGGATAGATATAGTGGATGAAGCTCGTTGTGCTAGAATGACCAGGTTAGCAAGTTCGGGTCGTGTACAAAATAGGGCATACCTGTAAGTACTTATGTGTAGGATGGTCGCTGCCATGATTACTCTGCACGGTCCAGTCATTTCTGTTTCGAATATATTGAAGACTCCCGCTTACATGATCGCGACAAAATGAAGATAAAAGAACAGCTCGTAGGCTCTCTCTCGCACAGGACGCAGGGACACGACTGCGAGGCCGGCAAACGCCGATGCGGCAATGATACCAAACAGTTCGGATTCGTTTGAAGCGCGCTTGTAGCTTGGAAAGTTATGGATCACATCCAAGCGGTCACGAAATGTGACTTACAACGAGAAATTGCGGTCTCCCCCAATGACGTGGATTCCGACCAAAATCAAACAAGCTCTCGCCGCGAGCCTATGTATGAAGTTGAGCTATGTTGAGGAGTTAGTCGATGTAGAACGAAGGCCGAGGTTTGAATTACCTTGTTAATGCTTATGCGAGTGACCACTAGAAAGGTATCAAATCAACATGGAACGTCGAAGGACGATTGATTCAAACGGCTCACGGGATACGATGTTATTTTTGGTACCAAGGAGTGTAATAAAGGGAAATTGACTAGCAGCCAGCACACCCGCACGACTACACCAATTCAGCGGCTCGCCATCGGGGTCAGATCCTAAAAATAAGATCCATCAGCACCCACGAACGAACCGAGGGACTAGGAAAGTCAATCACGAATGATGAACGTCCATACGAGGAGCAGAACTAGATGGCCCACCGAAGCGACCAGCTCTGCTAGGTTGACCACATACGACCCAAAGCTGAGCGTCGTCCGGAATGCGAGCGTCCGATAGAAGTTGACGAGGGCGAGGGGTAGGCTGAAGGCGGAGATTTTTCGCTGAGTGGACCGCGCGGATTCTTCGTCCCGGATAGCGCGTTTCGGACGGCTGTTATAGTTCGAGTGGAGTGACGCGGCCCACTGGAAACTTCCCACGAGGAGCACGACGACGAGGACGACGAGGTATGGGTC
>JBBPMO010000863.1:0-15395 GCA_038090315.1 Xanthoconium stramineum | reverse complement strand
ATTGCCGACGATCAACGACCGACCTTCTCTGCCCTTCATAGATGCAATTTTACGGGAGACGCTCAGATCCTACCCTGTCACTCCTCTCTGTGAGTGACCCGTTCATTGGTTAGTTGCTGAATTTGTTAATGTCTTTTAACCACGCAGCGTTCCCCCATGCTACTATGAACGACGATGTGTATAACGGATACTATATCCCAAAGGGTAAATGATAACCATTTGTTCGAGCGACAGCGTCGGCTGATATCCGATTTTAGGTGCTATGTTTTTAACGAACTTGTGGTCAGTGTGTTGTCATTAACTTTCCAGATCTATTCTGATGACCGCCTTGGCTATGCTAGGTCAATGTCGCACGATGAGTCTAGGTTTCCCAACCCACACGAATTCATACCCGAGCGATTCCTCAATGACGACGGTTCGCTGAAACCGAACGATATTGAGCACATCGCGTTTGGATTTGGTCGACGCGGCTGCCCTGGTAGATACTTTGCAGACCCATCTGTTTGGGGAGTTATGGCCAAGGTATTGGCCGTATTCAAGGTATTGAAGCCCTTGGACGAGAACGGTATGGAGGTTCCAGTGGAACCAAAATTCAAGAACGCGGCTGTGGTGTGAGTGATGCGCGCCGGATAACCACTTCGGTCCCACGGTGCTGATTCTCTGTACAGGAGCCCTGTTCCGTTCAAGTGCAGGATCGTACCCAGGCGTCCGGGGATGGACGTAAAGGGCCTGGAGCAGTTGATTGCCGCCACTACTCTTTGATTCCAAATCAAGCTCTACGTTCGAATTCAGAGACAATCCCTCTTATTTATGTCGGACCAATTCGATCATCCGTACATATGGCTGTACCCTCGTTTATAATAATCATCCGCTCTGTTTTGGTCGTTTCGGCCTCATTGGTGGTGTTGGTTGTTGGTCGAGGACGTTCGCAATGTGGAGAAATTGTCTGACTCGGAGTTGGCGTCACTTGGGCATAGTGGGCCCGTGTAAGTGTGGTGATGATCAACAAAGGTAAATAACTTGAAATACGTACTTCGTTCGTTGCTTTCCAGCTTGAGGCTGTTTCGGACGATACTTTACAGGCTGATCTTTCTGTTTGCCTATAGAGGTCCCTGTATTGAAACTGCATATGAACATTTCCCGTCTATTGGCACGCCAACATCTACGAAATATTGGAACTGCACTCCGATCAAACATCATGGCTCAGTCGACTGTCCATCATGGTGGACCATTGAACTTTCAGGCCGGCCCTCTTGTCTGGATAGACTGCGAAATGACGGGATTGAATCCCAAGCACGACAAACTTCTCGAAATCGCGGTAAGCCAATGTTTTTACAGTTCAAAACGTTCAGTGAACGGGGGTACGAAAATTTCGTTCATCGTAGGTGATTATTACCAATGGTAACTTGAACCCGGTGGACGACGGTATTGAATTCGTGATCAAAAGGGACAAGTCGACTCTAGACAAGTACGCACACCTTTATCTTCATGCACTGTCGTTTCAGTTCACGCCGGACAGTATGGATCAATGGTGTATCGAACAACACAGCAAAGTGGGTATCGTTTACGATATCAGGAAACACACAGGCCGTTGAAGCGCACTAGTCAGGTTTGACGCAAGCATGCCTCGAGTCGCCTCATAGCAAAGATGATGTTTTGAGTGCAATTCTCGAGTACATCAAGCGATGGGTACCGGAAAAGCGAACGGGTGTGCTTGCGGGCAATTCAGTCCATGCAGATCGCTCCTTTTTGATAGAGGAAATGCCTGAGGTCGTGGACTGGCTTCACTATAGGTGAGTATTTGCACACCGACCATTTCCTCCTAACTTCATTTTCATTCGAAGGATTGTCGGTAAGCATTTCTTTGCCGTGACCTTATAGTCACGTTCTAACCAGGAATCCAGATGTGTCTTCGATCAAGGTCGGCGCTGCATTCCACTCCTAACCGCAATACCCTAACAGTAGGTTGCAGGAGTTGTGTCGTAGATGGTATCCCGGAACCCAAGTCCCGCTGAATATTTTCAGTGGAAGACATAGGTGTGTTTCATTGTACTCCAGAATGCATTTCCGGATGACCGCCGTGTAGAGCGTTGGAGGATATCAAGGGTTCTATTCGAGGTGACTCTTTTTTATTTGACCTGGTCCTGTTGTTAATTCTCTCGTAGAACTTGAGTGGTACCGAGAAAATATTTTTCGTGCTCCACAACTTCTCAGGTCTAAATAACGGTTCCGGGGGTAAAGAGAATTTCCGGTAAACTGTAACTATGGGTCGCAAAAATGGATCTTGTGTGACCCTCAGCGTTATCTTTGACCCCGAGTTGCATTCTTAAATAACGGTTTGTGAATGTATCACTTATTTGAGAAGGTCATTGGCGTCGAACACGTTTAGGAACAGTTCAGCAAAGAGACTTTCGACGTTTCGCCCGGCAAGTGAATGGCATCTCCGATTGACATGGCATCTTGGAGTTGGGGAGATGAAATTGGCTGCCACACAAGGTAATATAGAGGGACATGGACAATATGCTATGTATGGGACTAAAGAGGGCGAGTGACAGATACAAAAGCACTCACCTCAAGTTTCCCGTATAGAGATGACATTAGGCAGCCAACGATTATTTGTTCCTCGATGCTTCGTGCTTCGGGGCCAACGCACGCTACAGCTTTCCATGGCTACTTGGCAGGCCTCGGATTCGGTGGTCGTCGATTCTGTGAGCCCCTCTGGTGATTCCGGGTCCTCTCTGCCAGTGAGTGACACGAACGTGCGGGATGTGCGTGCCCAGCAAGTCATGGCGCAGACCCGCCTACTTTAGAGCTCCAAAGTGTCTCTGCAAGTCATTATAATATGGACATCTTTCGGTGAGGCAATGCGTTGCGGAGGGTTCCTTCAAGCTGTAAATTAAAACTGGGCCTAAACCTGGGTTGCAACATCGTTTCTTGTGAACGCGCATCATGTTCAAAGTCGCCTGACGATCCAAGGTTCCGAACACATTTTGTTCATCCGTTGCTCCTACTTATACAACCCCGAGCACGGACTGGATCCTCATTCTGAGCATGCCGGCTTGCACAGGTCTGGGGAAGTCAAAGCGACCCACAGCAAACATTTTCAGGATCGATGTGCATTTTCAGATCCATGTCGCGAACTGTCGAACATGTCGCTTCATGGATGTTTACTTAAGCGCCTCGAACTCTATGAACGACCACATGAAGATGCAAGAGTGACTCACCAGCACCGACGTCCGTTGTGCAATAGTGTCTTGCCCTTCAACGCAATGCCTGGCAGTGGAAGCTTCGGCCATGAAGCCCTCTTTACCGAGCATTCAAGGTGTTGCTTGACAACAAAACACCCAACAAATCCAGGGCCGACTGTGTACCGGTTGGCACGCCACCGAGCTATCGCCGCGATTACACTCTGATGCCAAGCGTCAGCAAAGGTAAAAGTATGACGGGCCTCTGGTTGAAACAAGTTTCCACATGATCTTTTTTTTTTCAATGGTCAACGTTCTGCACAAGCCGCACTCAGGTTCACTTTGGGTCCGATAACGTCCGGCCGCAGTTCTCCTTCTTCCCATTCCGCAGCACCTATCGGAAGAACCATTGCAACTTCTTCAATCGCCGTACAGACAACCCTCACTCTCCATAAATGATCCCGTTCGGCGTCGCCAAGGAAATACTTACTCGACTTTTAGATTGCAAGGGGACACGAGCTGCCAGAACGACGCGTTTCAGTCGTACTCAACTTTCTAGTATGTGATTTTACACAACGAACCTGAGGATACAGGATACAGAGACCCCCAATCGTGAACTTCAGATTGCCCTCGCCCCATTAAGTCAACTGAATCCAGCCACGCACGGAGCCCCTACGTGTTTGCGTCGTTGATAACCTCATAGTTTATATCTTGAACACCAGAAGGACCCGCTCAAATTCTGAAATGCTTCAGAGGTAGGTAGAGAAGCTGGTGCCCTCTTCCGCATTGCATTTCTCCCGTGATACCACTCTTGTGCGTAGAATACATCAGTTGAGCTCCGACCGCCGCTAATTTGATGATTAAACTTTCGCCTCTCCCGTTTTCAGGGAATATGTAGCATACTCTGATATCAACAAGGGGAATGTCCGCTTTGGCCCTACACGTCGCCGCAAATCGGGTGGGCATCAAAACACTTTCCTGCTCCACTCAATGCCTCACTCATATTAATCATTAGATTGGCTAGCAAATCTCCAGTCGTTGTTTTACGTACCAATTCCGCGTTACCATGGAAAGGACAGAGTTTTATCAACCCCTTACAAGTTTCGGGCCTCAGGTACCATAGCGAGGATAACTTCTGCGCGCGCGCCATATGTCGCCACATACTACCACGCTTTAAAGAAGCACGTGTGGTCAGCTGCCATCAGTTTCAGTGCCCCGATAGTCCCGTCCTGCTGCGCGAACTTCGCAATCTCGTTGCAAACCATTTAGCCGTTGGCCGGTATTTTCCCACTATGATGTCGCTAAGCCTTTCGGACGAACGGAGAGATAAAAGGGGACGCATGGTCGTTGCTTGGGTAGACAAAGGTTATCACTCAGGCGTTCAACTCGCATGGGGATGTTCTCATTCCTCGCTCTTCTTCCACTCTTTACTCTAACCAGGGCGGTGCCGCAGGCGACGTCGTCTAACAATTGTGTGGGCGCCATCTCGTCGCTGAACGACGTGAGCGATGCAGTTCGGTGTACAAAAGTGAACATCAATGCCTTTACTGTGCCAGCTGGGCAGACGTTCAGCCTTGCCTTGTTGCAAGGGACGACTGTTAACGTTTGTGAGTGACTCCCCTGCGGTCAGATTGGATTGATGAATTTGCCAGTGGGAGAGATTCAGTTTGGTAACCGGAGCTGGGACGGTCCGTTGTTCGAGGTCAAGTGCGTCGATTTCGTTTTGCGAAGGCAAATCTCTTATTGACCTTGACTTGTCGGAGACAGGGGACAAGACATCACATGTGAGCCTGCTACGAGTGTCTCTTCAGCTCGATACCAATGATGCGCTTTCAGTCAACGGAAATGGGCATATCTGGGATGGCGGCGGACCTTTCTACTGGGTAAGTGACCTTGGAACTGTGTGTTTTCGGTTTCTGACCCATCACAGGACGGCAAGGGTGGTGCTGGCAGTGCCCGTAAGCCTGATCCTATGATGAAGTAAGTGAACATTGGTGAAATGGTGTTATCGCTAATTTCGTTCAATAGTATTGAGATGTCGGGGACGTTGTCCGTATGTGACAAGTTTCTGAGTGGTATCACAACTGATCTATTTTCAGAACGTCCACGTCGTCAATTCCCCGATGCGTTGTTTCACCATAAATAATCAGGGCCCTCTGGTCGTCAGTGGTGTCATCGTTGATAACAGTGAGATCATTTCGTTAATGACTGGCATCTTGTACTACTTTTGAGTGTTCAGGTCAAGGAAATTACCCAAACGACAAAAGCAACGGCCTCCCTGCCGGTAATGGGCACTCACTATTATGTGGCAACACGGAAATATGACTCGGAATTTACCCTCAGGTCACAACACCGACGGACTCGATGTCAGCGGGGATGACATCGTCATCAAAAACAGGTAAGAATACGTATCTGTACCTTTTCTGTGAGGCATTGACACAGCAGACGCATAGCGCTGTGATCAACCAGGTACTCCCTTCCGGTTTTCACGAGTTTATTGATTCATCTCGCCTGCAGGATGATTGCTTAGCTATCAACAGAGGGAAGAATATCGTGTTCGAAGACAACTACTGCGAAAGTGGCCACGGTGCATCCATCGTGAGAGTCTCGTTTTCCACGAAGTGGATAAAGTCTTAGTATCCAAAACTACAGGGTTCGATTACCTCTAACAAAGTGGTTGAAGGTGTCGTATTTCGGGGCAATAAAATCGTTAATAGGTATTTCACATCACGTTAAAGCATCGACACTGTTTAAACTGAATGAATGACCCACAGTGTACAAGCGTTCCGCATCAAGACTGACAAATCCGCGACTAATAGCAGGGTCTCCAATATCACCTATTCTGTATGATGACTCGCCTCGTCTACCTGGGAGCTGTACTCACCATGTATCGCCAGGACAACACGGGCATCAACTGCACCGAATACGGTCTGCTGATCACCCAAAGCTACCCTAGCACTCTCGGGACCCCCGGAAATGGCGTCGCCATATCCGTGAGTGACCTTGTCAAGCACAAGGCGAGTTACTGATCGGATGTTTCCGATAGGACGTGAATTTTTCCGCAGGAGAGACCCACCTCGGCGTCTCTGACGGTGCTATAACGGTCGCCGTGAATTGCGGTGAAGGTTCTTGTACTGGTATGCGGTCGTTCATTTCTAACAGCAGGAGATGACAATTTCCGCAGGGAATTGGGATTGGTCAAGCTTGAAAACAAGCGGCGGCGACAACGGCAAGAAGAAAAATTGCCCATACATCGACGGATATACCCTTTAAGTCTTCCTTTTGCATGCACAGGGCGCTTTTCCTACATTGTATGTAGTCGAGACAATGAGCGGACCAGCCTGGTCTGAACTCCGCCATCAATTCTTCCATTTAGGGTAATCATATAAGTCCTCTGAAACACAAGGGTCGATCTGATTCCTCTCCTCCGTTACGACCTCATCCAAGTCGGTTTTCCGCAATGGACATCTTAGTTTACGATGGAAGCTTTTGCTTGATCTGTTCCACACCGAGCTTTTGCTGCAACTGCGAATTCTCCGACTCTTCCTGGTCGAATTCTGCGTCTCAAGAATTATCTTGCACTTTTCGCGAAGAATCAACGAATTTCGATATGGGAGGGCCAGCCTTTTGTGCTACGACCGACGGCGGGCTCTTTCCTGATGGCCCTTTCGAAAATCCGGACTTTGAAGTAGACAACAACCCTTGTCCCGGAAGTGCGCATGGGTCACAGCACCCATGCCCCGGGAGTACTCCGAAGAACAACGGCGACGTCGAAAAATGGGAATCCCCTAGCGCGACTACCCCTCCGGAATCTTCTTCTCCTGTCGGCTTCGATGCCGATTCTTCTCCACTCGCGACAGACCTGAGTGTGGCGATTCAGAGGCCACCCCGCGTGGACCCTGCTATGGACCAACGCTTGCTTTGTCCCCCACCAACACACGGTGGACCACGGCACGCCACACCACCATATAAGCACCCCGCGGATTCAAACACCCCCATCTTTCCTACCACTATGTCGATGAGGTACTCTCCACCCTTTCCCATATATACTTTAGAAACAGTCTCCTCTTGGGACGCTGCTCCAGGATACCAGTGCTTCGACGATCGCCCGACCGCAATCCACTATCAACAATCTGTGGCATCCGCGCACGATGTATGCACCCGAGCTGCTATCGAACCAACGGACAATCTTGAAGAATCTGACCGGATCGACGGCGTGTATGCTCTCCGGCATCCCACGCCTGCTCCTTGCGAGGGGTCTCTCTTCCCTGGTTCTACAATCACCTCCTTGGGGGTGTCTAATGAACTCGAAGCAGCCTTAGAAGACGTTACCGACGACGGCGGCGGCGACGCCACAACCAGCGAAGCAGGAAGAGACGACGGTGTTCCTCTAGAGATTCTTTCTCCAACTGCGTCTGTCTTTGCCCGCTGCCGTGATCAGGCCACGACGGACAATCGCCTGAAGCGGCGTCGTTCTTCCGAGTCGGTCGACGATTTCCAGGAATTCAAGAAGGCCAAGCTCAATCGGACCGTGTCTCATGTTTCTTGTTCCAGCAATCCGAGTGTCCAACCCAGGTATCAAGCCACGCGTCCCGCCAGCCTACGACGCGCGGAGTCTTTGACATCGGAAATCTCTTCGTACTCAAGGGAATCGATGGTGCGCTCATGGTCGCTGTGTGGATAAATTTACTCACGTGCATATATGCGTTCTTCTTACGCAGAATTCGGTTTTTCACCCCTCCCCTCTGAGTTCACTGACCTTTCGACCTTACTCTGACGAGGATTATGCACCAACAATCCCAAGCACGCCGCTTCCAGATTCTGTGGACTATGCACGATCAAAGGTAAACCCCCTTGCCAGAACGATCGCTGCCCACCGTCGCAGGTCCTTGGAACTCCCCGCGATCCCCCCAGTGCCCATCATCGCACCGCCTGGACATCTACCACCCACAGTTGTCCGTGGTGCTGAGGACCACGCGATTGACCGTGTCGAGGCACTTCTCTTCAGGGAACGCGCCGAACGCGAAAGGGACGGTTTGAGCGTCCACGATGACAACCGAAAGGCGCGATTGATAGCGATATATGGAACTAATGCGTCCTTTTCACGACGGGGCAGTGCTAGTACTTCTGGTTCGAGCGATAACTACAGTCAATGGGAAGATGAGAGCACATTCTCTGCGACAGATTCCCAGGGAAGCCAAGTGTTAGCACCGAGCGTCAGCGTTCAGACCCTCACCGAGCGGTACCGGGTTGCCAGTCGGAAAGCCTGGCCCACCTTTTACGGCATCGCCGATGACTTTCGGAAAGAAATTACAAGATGGATACTCGAGGTACGATCAACGTTCAAGTAGATTGCGTGTTTTGAAGCTAACCCTCTTTGACCACAGAAACTTCCAAGGAGGCCGGTACCTCGTATGGGAGATGAGCGTCCCCGCGGTACCGATCTTTACGATCAGCTCACGAACTCGCCCCACACGCGGTTCCACGCGGCACAAATGTTTCATAGGTACTTTCTTCTTCCCGAGAAGATCGAATTTTGGAGAGACACATACGAGCACCGGTGTTCTGAATCGTATGACGACTCCGATTTAATTTACATGAGGGGTGTTTGGAATATCGCATTAGCATGCATGGCGTTGAGTGTCAAGGTATGCATTCTCTTGTCTTTTGCTTAGGAAATAGCTCAATGGTCGTTAGTTTCATCGTGATTGCCTCAACCCACTGCAACCTGTATTCGCTGCCGAGTTTCTGGCTATGGTACCTTATTTTATGAGCCATGGGGCATTTGAAGTTAGTCCTCGGCGATTCCAATTGACCTAATCTTAATTATACTCCATCCAGCTGGTACAACATGACGTACTATACGCGTTTCACTTTCGGCTGGGGAACTGCACACCGCAAGATGTTTTGGACGAGTTATGGAATGCGTTGCCCACTTTGCGTAAGGCCACTGTACCGATCGGCTGGGCAGCTGTCCAAAGCATGGCTTGGAATAAGTTGCTCGAGTCGCTCTTCGGTGAGTAACCACGATCCCGGCGATGATCCAGCCTCTAAACGTGAAACCAATGTGCAGAACCAGACACGTTGCAATGGCCTGTTACCTTGCTTACGGCCGCGGCACTCGTTGATAGCCTCGCCTTCGTTCTGGCGAGTCATTACAACGCAGAAGATGAAACGCGTATCTGCAAGTGTAAGGCTTTCGCCAAGAGCCCGGTTTCTGAAGATGAGGCGGATGAAATTCATCTCTACGAGGCAAGCAAGTCAGTGGATGACGTCATTGAGGATATCAGAGATGTGCTTCACCTTTCTCCCGTGGGTCGCATTCTCCTCGTATCAACACTAACTGACAGCATGGCTTGCAGATGGAATTGGATGAATGTAGAAAGTGGCTAAACCACGTCGGCCAAGAATAACTTTTCACTGGACATTTCGGACAACACAGACTTTTGTACTCGGTGCTTTGTGGCCTTCCTAATTTGTACATACGATCGTGCGGCGATGACGTCGGTATATAAGCAGTCAGACACTCTGTTTTCGACTCAGACCTGAACCAATGGCAGATTCGAACAAGCTCCAAAAGGGGGAGGAAGTGTCGTGAGTGATCTCTTCTCGTGGATGACTTTGCTGAGTAGATTGAAGCTGGAACTGGGGCCGCGGGCAGCCTTCTGGAAAGATAACAGCTTTCGTAGAGGAAGGCACCGCCAAGGTGACGAGTAAGAAGGTGTGCACGTCCTGTGATTGAAGGATGTCACTGACACACCGCAGGGCAACGTGGTGACCCGCAAGGCGAGAGAAGGCGATCCCGCCGTCGAAATTACTCACAAGGGGGTCAGTGTGGTGTCAATCTGTAAGCGATGTCTAATTGTTCTCAAATAGAACGACGTTGTCAAACTTGCGCACGAGTTGAACGAGGTGGACAAGAAGTGAAGAAGGGATGTGGTCGCTAAAATGCCAAGTGTTGTTATGTTGTTATGTATATTGGCGTGGGAAGAAATGGAGTTTGGGATGAGCACTTTTGTCGGCGGTGAGAATTTGGAGACCAAAGTCGCCCTTCCGCTCCCTCGTCCAACTTCTTCTTCCTCGTCACGACCGTCAGGACAAACCACGACCAACCTATCTCACTAACTCGACCTGCTACTACTTTCTTCCTGCTCTCGAATCTTTTCGTCTCTCCATCTATACCCGATACCAGCATCCGCCAACTAATACTTCATACTCGTAGTATCTGTAAAATCTACCCAAGGAACTCTTTTCGATCTTCAAAAACATGGCCCCGGGACCCAAGACGGGCCCACCTCTATTTCTAGGTCTCGAACTCGCTACCGATCAGCTCCGTGCATCGATCGTCGACGAGAGTCTGGAGCTCGTGGGCGTCGAATGTGTCGACTTTGATTCTGAGCTCTCTGAATATCAGTGAGTGTCCATCTTTTCACCCTTTCATGCATGCCATTCCTACGAGTTCCTCTCGCGTTTCTATCTCACCTTTCGGCTCGTCCAAAACGCCGTTTATCACGCGTATCAAGTGGAACTGACGCTCCATCAGGACTCAGGGTGGTATATTCACGACGCCGGGAGATGCCTATACGACTCCGGTCGATATGTGGGTGAAGGCCCTAGGTGCGCCGTGTCGCGGAACCAAAATTTTCAAGATATCAACGATTTACTAATTTGGACTTTTTATATAATTCCCTCGATCGTAACCTTATTTGGCACATGCCACCTACCCCTTCAACGTTCCCAACATCTAGACTTTCTCCTCGAAAAGCTTTCCAGAAATTACGACGTGACCAGAATAAAATCGATTGGCGGTTGTTCCCAGGTGGGTCGCGTTGCTGCCACTTATATCTGGCTTTTTTTTTTGGTTGTCCGTAATCCGACCCTTTTTGTCACTGTTTGCAGCATGCCATCGTCTGGTGGAAATCGACCCCGATCCCGTCATTCCCCGCGTTGGACCCGCGACTTCCGCTACATTCCCAACTCCCTCCGAACACCTTCTCGCTGGCCAACACCCCCGTCGCTCAGGATACATCTGCACATACCCATGCTTTGGCACTCGAAGCGCTGCTCGGTGGTCCAGATCTCATGGCCGCGCGTGTTGGCACGCCTGCCAACGCGTCAATCCTTGCGGCTCAGCTCCTCCGCATCCGGGAATCTTGGACGTCGGATGTATGGGCGCGTACCGGCAAGGTGCAACTCGCAAGCGCGTTCATCGCCAGCATGATTGTCGGCGAATGGGTGAACATGGGCGAGGCAGAAGCCTGTGCGACTGGTATGTGGGTACATACTGGTGCTCAGGGTTCCTCAGCCCAGGGACACTGGGATGAGGGCGTTCTCGAGATCGTCGGGGGTAGCCGGGAAGAGGGACGGCGGATCCGAGGATGGCTTGGCGAGGTCGACTCGGCGAGTGGTAGGAAAGTCGCTAATGTGTCACGTTATCTGTGCGAGAGATATGGATTTGAACCAGGTACGTACCGCGTCTTGTATAGATTCGCAGGGCTGGCTCATAGTCCCTCTTTCTCAGATACCGTTGTCACACCATTTACATCTGATTATCTTTCTGGATATCTGTCTCTTTGTCCGTCACCTGGAGATGCCGTACTATCGCTTGGACCCATGGATACTCTCCTCGCACCCGCACAACACTATCATCCCACTCGCCTTTACAACCTCTTCCCGCATCCAGCACAAGACGCTGGAGAAAAACGAAGATACATCGCTATGTTGACAAGCAGGTGAAGTCTTTTCCTCCCGACTCGCTTTATTGTTTGACGTCCAGTCTAGAAACGCCGATGTTCCTCGTGCTCTGGTCCGAGACATGTACACTAAGAGTTGGAGCGCTTTTGATCGGCTAGTCGCTATTGTTCCTCCTGGCGGTTCTATCGGGTACGTGGACCTCGATCCCGATGTTGATCGTGAACTACATGTCACTCTGCATGCAGGCTCGACGACAAGCTTTTCAGTTTCTGGTTGTTGCAAGGCGACAGCTACCCGCTATCGCATGTCAAGGGAATCTATCGCTTCGAAACGGGCATTAAGGTCAACGAGTTCAGGGATCTTCGCGCAAATCCACGATGTCTTCTCGAAAGCCAAGTCCTCTCCTTCCGTGTCCGATGGTCCCGGATGATATCGACTGGCGTACTCGGCGCCAACATCAACCGCAACCGTGGGAATGTGCAGACACCCGGGCCGAGTCCCATTGCCGCATCCGTACCAAGTAGTCGTGCGACGAGTCTTGGCCTTCCGTTCGATCCGTACGACTACTCACCACTACCTGCTCGAATGTTGGTTACGGGGGCAGCAGCAAACTTTCCCTCCGTCGCCAATCTGGTCGGCGACGTCTTCAACGCGCCGGTGTTTATGCCCAACACGCAAGTTGACTCTGCTCAGGTTGTCCCACATCGCAACGCCCCCGCAGGAGGTTTCCCCAGTCGAGCGTCTCTCGGTGGGGCCTATTTTGCACGTTGGATCTGGGGCAAGGAGCGTAGTTCTGTCAGCGGCGCGTCAGGGACTGGTAGAGGTCTCGGCGGGTTCGAGGAGGAAATACGAAGGTTGCACGGAAAGCGCTGGGTTTCATCCGGTGGTATACCACTACGCACCAACGTGAATGCACCTCTCGCGGGGAACAGCGGCAGTGGCGCCAACAGTGGCACGAGCACGCCGTTTGGTCACCCGCGGTCAAACCTCGGATCTAGCATTGTTGTAGAAGAAGAGGAGGAGGAAGTGGAGGAGATGGAACGAAGTGGAGGGATGCTGAGCGCGTCAGTGTTCGCGGGCGGCTTTGCAGATCGGGATCTCGGGCGGGACATTGGCCGGATGCGAACGCTCACTGGATCTACCGTAGACACGAGCACAAGCGCAGGTTCGGGTGCGCCTTCGACGGCGTTCACGACGCCTGAGTTGGGCGGTGCAAGTCCCGGGACCAACGGGGGTGCGCCCCCGCCACAGACGACGAGTCTTACTCCCGTTACGGCGATGCCGACTGCAGACTCGGAGGCTCAGATTGGGCTGGCCAAAGTGGCGGAAGCCGACGTGGACGCCTTTATGACCTATGCGGCCATCGTTCCCGAGTACTGCAGGCTAGAGAGTATGCTGTGCAAGACCCTCGTGTGATCGTGCTTATTTTCGACCGGGACCGCTGTTTCTGTTCTCTCGATCGGCAGGGGAGTGGGTTTGGCGGGCCGCTGACAGTTGACTGGCACAATCCTCCATCCTTCAGCTGTACAGTACATGTAGTAGGATCACCTCGATAGGCACATCTTTGAATTCGGGAGCCAACATTGGGGTACTCATGAGGTCATGTCCATGGGTCCACTCGTCCCATCGAACCCCTAAATAAACTGCTGACCGATAGGAGGTAAACTAAACGTCACCACCAATTGCCATATTGTTTGCCATGCGGGGTATAAAAACCCGCCCTCTTGCGCCCCTTTGTTCTTCCTTTTCCTAGGACACTGAGTCAACGTTGCATGATGGCCAACATTCAAGCGAACGCTACTTACTCTCTCACCAACGCTAAGGGAGGTACTTGTATGGACCTCTCTGGCGGCGACAACGTCTCCAGTGCGTCCCTCTCATCCTCGCTCCGGACAGAAGCTCACCGGCTGGTTGGCAGTCATCGGGTATGGGTACCACCAGGGACCCAACCAAGCCGTATGCCTCTCCTTTTTCCAGTCACCGAGGTCGTGATGTGCTTACAAGGACACAGTGGACATTTGAAAACGCTGGCGGAAACCAGACGTTCAACCTCAAGTCTGCGGGGAGCAACCAGTACCTCGCCGCCGCCGGGGACCCGGGCGACGGCCAAAAGGTCATCGCTGGCGGGCAGCCATACGCGTGGCACGTCGAGGACCAGCAAGGAGTGGATAACGGCGTGAGGTGCGTCGTCTGGTTTCCGTTTTGGGGGACAGGGCGCTGAGCTGGCCCGGCAACGGGTGCGCGTAGAGTGTCGCCCGCGAACAACACAAACTATTGTCTCGACCTCTCGGATCATGGGAATCCGACGCCTGGTACGCCCGTTCAGCTGTGGTCTGACTGGCAGGGCCCGAACCAGATCTGGAAGTTGCAAAAGGTGCAGTAGAGGTGGTTTTTTTCCCGTCACATTGTTTTGATCTAGGCGAGTGTAAGAATAATGGTCTGGGTGTACGTTGTACGACGAGAAATGTACTTGATTCGTTCGTCACCTCAGGTTGGGAAAAAGCCTTGAGCTTGATGCCCGATTCAAAGCCAGGATGTCACCGATTTACGTCCGTCCGTCACGCGTCGCCGTACAGGCACATCCAGGGGAACCAGCGCGGGACCACAGAACCTTATGTAGACGGTCTGGTCACCAGACTATGATATTGGAGTTTCTGCGTCGATTAGATCCATATCATTGCCACACAAGCACCTGAATAGCATGTGCCAAGCGATCGATAACGGACAAATGTCAGCTCTGCAAACAAATCGATCATGAACGCCAGCATGAAGTGAACTTGCCGCGAGTGGTATAAAGATCCACGCGCTTTTCCCCCACTCTTCCTTTCCTTCCTCCAGCGGATCGAATTATCTATGTCCTTTATTCAATCAAACGACCGCTTCGTTCTCACCAACGTCGAGGCAGGCACTTGCATGGACCTCTCCGGCGGCGATAACCGTTCCAGTACGTCCATTCGTCGTCGTTCGACAGGTTTCGTTTACAGCTCACTGGATGTGGGTGACAGTCATCGGCTATGGGTTCCACGGTGGACCGAACCAGGAAGTACGTGCCCGTCTATTCATCTACCCCATCGTCCCATCGATCCGACAATTCGGATGTGATCCCACGATCGTTGATGGCTGGCACGTTAACCCCCTTTGACAGTGGGTCTTTGAAGACGCTGGAAGGGATAGGTTGTTTTACATCAAGTCCTCGGGGAGCGGTCAGTTCCTTTCCGTTGCTGGCGAACCGGGCGACGGACAGAAGCTCGTGGCCGACGGGTCGCCGTTCCCGTGGCGCGTTAAGGACGCGCCTGGGCAGGACGGTGCAGTGATGTGCGTCGGTGATGGTTTAATGCAACGACATTGAGCTGATTCTTGTGTGTCGTTTCACGATTGGACGGTAGTGTCTTGGTGCCGGAAACTCCCTTCTGTATCGACCTCTCGGACCATGGGAACCCAACGCCTGGTACGCCTGTTCAGTTGTGGTCTGATTGGCAGGGCCCGAACCAGGTCTGGAAGTTGCGAAAAGTTTAG
>JBBPMO010000862.1:0-15417 GCA_038090315.1 Xanthoconium stramineum | reverse complement strand
CTGGGTTCCATGGACTGACACGAATGCCGACTCGGTCCGCGCCTACAACATCCACAATGGCATCGACGATCTCCCTGGAGAATCTCGTACGACCTTCTTCGTCTCCACCCCACTTGTCCGTGCGTTTGTTGGACACTGATTGAAGGAACTGATCGGGGAGGTAGCCATTCGCGTTGTGGATCTCCACACCATCGAATCCAGCACGATGCACGGCGTTACTTGCTGCCTTTGCATACGCGGAAATGTAATCTTTGATCTCCACCTCAGTCAACGGACGAGGTGCTGGTTTCGAATCGGCGACCGGAACGGACGACGCGGATACATACGGCGATGGTGGATCCTGTTTCTGGAGGAACTCGGGATCGGCGGAGCGACCCAGCGCCCCAAGCTGGAGGAAGATGTAGGAGCCTTTGGCATGGACAGCGTCTGTAACCTGATGAAATAGGCTTTGAGTGGACCGGAAGCGAGAGACGGTAAACACACGTACTTTTCTCCAGCCTTGGATTTGTGCGTCGGTGTAGATGCCTGGGACATGAGGATATCCTCCCGCGTTATGTGATATCACCGTGCCTTCCGTGATAAGCAAGCTTCCCGGCGCGGAGGCACGCTGCGCGTAGTACGAAGCACTTTGAGGTCCGGGGACGTGGGTGTCATACGCTCGGAGGCGTGTCAAAGGGGCAAGCACGACACGGTGTTGGAGTAGCGACCGGCCGAGCTTGATAGGCTTGAAGAGGGCAGGCGTTTGCTGTGCGGCGACCATTGCTAGTTAGAAATGAAGATGTGTAGTAGGAGTTTGATGGTGCCGACCTCGATGCTGGGGCGTTATATAGTCACAGAGTTTCCGATTATTATCAGCAACGAGCCCTGTGTGTTGTAAGCGTCGGAACGAAATTTGTAAGGCGCCATGGTGGGGGAGTTGATAAGGATACATAGAGTTCCGAGATGGCGGACAATGCGTAAGTACTTGGGATTAGTAATCGACGACACTACCGCACACCTTACTAATACTAAATGACCACACTACCACCATCATACTAGGACTAACCAACCACAGGTCCAGTTGGCGACAGACTGAGCGGACGTGGCAAGCGACCCGTCATTGAGCAGAATTTCATTCATTCATACTAATAAGACACACGAAATTTATGCCCGCGTCAGCCATTTCATTACGGGGTGTAAGCGCACGGCGTGCATACGTCATTCTATCGTTTGGCGAGTACACACTACCCGGGTTATGCCGCATCAAGCTTTTGAGCCGCTTGTGGTCGATCCAATGAAATCTGTGCATTTGATTCTGTGTTCTCACAGAGTGGATCTGGCACAATGACCTGGTCCCCCACTAGTAAATTGGCGATGAGACACGCTCCCACCGAGGAGACAACATGACGTGTTTTCACTGATCCTGTTAACAAGACGAGGCTGGCACTATTAGACTTTGTTACGCTGGGTACGCCCATCACACGGTTAGAGGAATGACCATGTCAATATTAATATTATCACTTCTGGAGACTAGTGTGGAAATGGGAACGTTGCTTGTGTCCACTGGTTCGTAGTTTACTTGAGTGATATGCTGCCACCGAAGCAGGATCAGGCTCCGAAGTAAGGATGAATGTAAAGCGATAACCTATTAGAAATACAATACTCTACTGAAGATACAGTCACACCAACTTAAATAACGTAGATACACACGTCTATCTATTCCGGGGTAATTGCCTTAGTGTTGTTCTATCCCTTGAACCGTGCCGTCTGCGAACGGCCAATCGTTGTATCCGAAAGGCGTCAAGTTGCCTCGCAGGTAGAACTTTGATCGGTCCGGGGGCGTAAGGGGTAGGTTCTTTCGCAGCCGCGCCGGGAGATCAGGCTGACAGCTAATAGGTGAGCACAGAGCTCTGGAATGGCAAGGTAGGAAACCTCACGTTTGTGATATAGAGTCGCCCAAAAGTGACAAGCCCTCCCTTGTCTTCCGCGGTGCGCAATGCTGATTCGCGCGTGTATCCACCTGCGGAAATGAATATCCTCTCTTCACCACCCTCGCCACCGTTCCATATCTCTCTAAGGAAGTCGTTGTTTTCGTCTGGTGTTGTTGCTACGTCGATGAGCCCAGACACGCGAGCCTCAATCACATGGAGATACGCCATCTTTGGGTGCTTGTCGCGTAGAGCGGTCACAAGGTATGCAAAGGTTGGCCGCGGGTCGGGCATCCTCATGCCTGTAATGCACGCGAAGTAAGTCGACAACGTACCGACCAGTGCAAGAACGCGTATTTACCTTGGGTGCTCCAGGGACTGACACGAATTGCAACTCGGTCCTCGCCGACAGCATCCACAACGGCATCGACAATCTCCCTTGAGAATCTCGTTCGGCCCTCTTCGTCTCCACCCCATTTGTCCGTGCGCTTGTTGGACATTGATTGAAGAAACTGATCGGGGAGGTAACCGCCCGCGCTGTGAATCTCCACCCCATCGAACCCGGCACGATGCACGGCGTTTCTTGCTGCATTTGCGTAAGCGGCGATGTACTCTTTGATTTCGGTCTCGGTCAACGGACGAGGTACCGGACCTGAATCGGACATTGGGACGGACGATGCAGATACGAACGGTGAGGGGGGATCCTGTTTCTGGAGGAACTCGGGATCGGCGGTGCGACCTAATGCCCAAAGTTGGAGGAATATGTACGATCCTTTGGCATGAACGACGTCGGTGACCTGATCCAATTAATCGCACAGTGAGACACGTTGGGATGGACCAGAAGCAAAAGACCATATGCACCTTTTTCCAGGCTTCAATCTGCGCATCGGTGTAGATGCCTGGGGCATGCCCATATCCTCCTGCGTCATGAGAAATGAAGGTGGCTTCCGTTATAAGAAGTGACCCTGGTGTGGAAGCACGCTGGGCGTAATATGAGGCCTGCTGGGGCCCGGGGACATGAGAGGCATAAGCACGGTAACGTGTCAAAGGGGCGAGAACGACGCGGTGTTGAAGTGTCAACCGGCCGATCTTGATGGGCTTGAAGAGCGCGGGTGTTTGCTGCGTGGATGCCATTGATGAGAAAGAGAAATAAGTGGAAATTTTCTTGTGATCTCGATGTTCATTCTGGCGCAATTTATAGTCGCCAAACTTGTTGTGAGTGCGTTGTAACTTGTAAGTAAATCTCTCGAACGAGATTTGTAAGGCTCTAACCGCGAGTCCGACGGCGTTGCGTCATTGGCCAACTCAAAAGGATAAGAATAGAGAGAAGACTAGGTATTAGTAATCCGACCAGTTCAAAGCAGCCTGACGTGTTCTTCTACTTGTTCACCAACACCAATGAGTCAAGCGTCCTTGCTTTTCACCCGGTGTTGCATTCAAGTCTGGCCTCAACACGCTAAGCGACCCTTTCCTTCTGTGCAAATATGACCTGCGGTCGCAGAGGTTATGATCAGCTATAATTTAATCCGCCTTGCTAAAGAGTCGGCGCTGCGACGACCATCGATTGTTCACATTGTTGCCGCATCGCAAGGAGGTAACATTTTGTTCTTATTGATATTGACAACACGATGTCCAAACACTTGGGCGCGAGCTGGGAATCACACAAGGGCGGATCGCGATCACTGGGGCATTGGGATGGTGCAGCCCGAGCAAGTGTTGATGTAGATATCCAAGATGTCTACAAGATACGTCTGATAAGACTAAAACAACATCCCACGTGACGTTCGCGTGCTGTGTGTTTAGCGCGACTTGTTCCTTCACCACAAAGAACTGTGTGGCATGGCAGAACCAGAAAATGTGGAACAGGACGTCTTCTCGGAACCACTACCCATCGTTGACATCGAAGTGTTGGAAGCAGCAAAAGAGAACATCCAGCCACTGGCATCCGGTCGCCGTGTCACCACCCTCTCCGCCATTCTGACGACTCCACATGCACAACGCGATGCACAGCTCAATTCAGCGCGTAAACGTCACAGAATGAATGTCGAGGTCGCACTCCAAGACGAGGACGACGACCCCCTCGAGGCCTACGTCCGTTTCGTCAATTGGACGGTGGAGAACTATCCTCAGGGACAGAGCGCCGAGTCGGGTCTCCTCGAACTACTAGAGGAGGCGACGCGAGTGCTCAAGGATGACCGTGGTGGCATATGGAGAGGAGAGCTCAAGTACCTCAAGCTCTGGGTATTGTACGCGGGCTTCGTCGAGAAACAGACGATGATCTACAGGTTCTTGCTTGCAAACGAAATCGGGACGAATTATGCCCTCTTGTATGAAGAGTACGCAGCAATACTCGAGCGGCAAGGGCGGTAGGTCGCGTTCTTGGTCGTGAGTGGCATTCGTCGAGTGACTCTTTTCCAGGAAGGGTGACGCGGACTCGGTGTTCCTGCTCGGCATCGCCAGGCAGGCCCAACCGCTCGACCATCTGCAGAGCAAACATACAGAGTTTCAAAAGCGGATGATGTGTAGCGTCGCGATGCCACCGCCCCCTGTACCAGAACCGTCCACCAGACGTACCGTTTTGGGCGTCACCGCGTCCTCATCCTCTGGGTCTCTTGGGCTAGGCCGTGCGCCGTCGTCATCACAGGGCAGCGTTCTCGGGTCGGGGTCGAGATCGGTCTCCAATTCCCGCCTCCAGATCTTTGTCGACCCAACAGGCTCCGAGCCCCAAGAAGAGTCGCGCATGTCGTATCCAGATATCGGAACACGTAAATCGCGGGTCAAGGAGAACGTACCTGAAATACAGAAAGCGGCCGGGACAACATTGAAGAACGCGGCAGGCACACGCCGCGTAGCCTCCGGTTCGAGTTCATTTAGCACCAGTTCGAGGAGTACATCCAAGATCGTTCCGTACAGAGACCCCCCTCCTGGGGATTTTGTGGAGGAAGAAGTGGTGCCAACAAAGTTTCCCCCAAAGACGCCCTCCAGAAACGCGACGGTAGTGCCGTTCCGGGACCCCGACTGCCCCGAGAGTGGCATTCCTGGTACACCAAGGTTTACACCATTCCGTGATGAGGTGAGTTGCTACGTTCTTCTACAATTTTTTTTACTTTTTTCTCATCACGGCACATTGCGTTTCCACCTGCGCTCGCACGAATCGAATAGCCTGAGACTCCTGGCACGTCCATGGGGTCCGCCACACCCGACACAGTCATGAAGCCGAAAGTGGCAGGCAAGGGAATTACTGTGTTGTCAGAGGCCGAAGCTTTGCGAAAGGACCCTTTGAAAAACTATTCTGAAAACGAATGTCACTTGGTGGATGACTGAAGGATGTTTTGATGACGTCTTGTTGTCATTTTCTGCTCCCCATCTACTCTTTATTTTGCCATTGATTTCTCGTTCAATCCCTTGTTACATTAAGCCTCTTTTGCTTCCTCTAATGAACTGCTGTTGCGATTGGGTCAGCAGGCCCGCAGGGCAGCGATATCGTCTAAATATGGAATGCCCCTGTATTGCGACCGCAGCGCGTTTCACATGTTGGATCAGTTCCACGACAAACGACGTAGACCGTTCGATACTCACTTTACTTTTCTCAACACACAGGAAACGCAATGAGCTACACACGACAAGCCCTCTATCCATGCAATCCTGGGACGGAACGCGGTCGATCGACCAAGCTCGCTGCAGCCAACGTCAAAGGGTCTGATAAGATCATCTATACCAACGGACGCAGTGTGATCGTAAGTTTCGTCCTTTATCTCGTGTTTCTAGACAAATTTGCGCATCTCACGTCCGTTTCGAGGTCCTCGATCTCAAGGTGGGTTTCCAAGCGCTGCATGTCCGTGTCTACGCTCAGACTTGGATTCTTTGATCGATGCCGTTGCGGATGCGTAGCATCCGGGGTTGAGCACGTCGTTTACGGGGCATGCCAAGGAGACGACGGTCGCGCGGTTCTCGCCGTCTGGGTTCTATTGCGCCTCGGCGGACGTGTCGGGACTCGGTACGTTCATGGACAGTGATCTCATGTTATAGTACCTTGGTCGGGTCGGTGTTGATCGGGGACTCGTCGCTAACTGTGCCTTGTTTGGATCGCCAGTGAAGATATGGGACACGGTCAAGGAAGACCAGTCGGTCGTGGGCGAGTACAAGGTGTTGTCCGGGCGCATGTGAGTTGGAGTTTCGTCGCGCGTCCGTGCTGATCTGAGTCCTCCACCCAGAAACGATCTCGCGTGGGACGCTGACAGCGAGAGGATCATCGCTGCTGGGGATGGTCGCGAAAAGTACGTTTCGCATCTACTCACGTTTTTGTTCGTGCATTGAATCTGCCTTTCATGTATTCCCTAAAGATTCGCACATGCCTTTTTACGCAACACTGGGGCGTCAACGGGGGAAATCACTGGTCATTCCAAGGTCGGTTGTTCGTTTCGTCTATGGGCACGTTCGAGGTGCATCTCGAAATAGGTTATCAATGCGGTATCTATTCGCTCGAAGCGGCCGTATCGCGCGGTCACTGCGGACGACGGCGCTTTGATCAACTTTCACCAAGGTGCGTGTTCTCGTCCATTTATTCAAATTGCTCAGCTGAGGTGTTCATACCTAAGGACCCCCGTTCAAGTATGTCAAGGTAGGTCGTCAGCAATTATTCAGAATAGTATTTTGACGACGATGTATGCACTACAACATGACAGACGATCCGAGAGCACACCAAGTTCGTGCAAGATATCAAATACGCGCCCAACGGGAGCCACTTTATTAGCGTCGGATCAGATTCCAAGATCGTCTTGTACAACGGGGAGAATGGGGACAAGGTTGCGGACGTCGTGGATAGTCCACACAAGGGTAGCATCGTACGTCCCGTTCTTCCTGTGACAATGGCGGAGCATGGAGGATGCGATACGAAACCTGGCATGTGATATAGATGGCGTGTTCGTGGAACTCGGGAAGTGACCAATTCGTCACGTCGTCGATGGACAATACCGTCAAGTTGTGTGAGCGCGTTTATCTTCTTCTTTCCGACATTTGACCGAACTGTCTCACATTGCAGGGGATGCCAACACACAAAAGAACGTGACGACGTGGTCGTTCGAAAAAGGCGTGCCAAACCAACAAATTGGAAACGTCTGGGCGAACGCACACGAGATCGTCTCGCTTTCCATGGGCGGGGAGCTCAGCGTCCTAGACGTGCGCGAGGGCAACGGCAAGCCTACACGTGTTATTCAGGTATGACGTCCTGTTCAGTGCAGACGATCTCTAACGTCTGGGTCACCCCTCCACTCCTCACCTAGGCCCCTCAAAAATCGGTGACCTCGGGCACGCTCGCCGCGTCTGGAAGTGATACGTTCTTTGTCGGGACCGCCGACGGACGTGCGTTCCGATACGACACCAGCTCGGCGGAGTCGGGTGGCTCTGCCAAGATTCCAGGCAAGAGCCACACGACCCTCGTATCAGGAATGACGGCGGGTGCCGGTGGACAGGTCTATTCGACCGGGTTCGACGATAAGCTGAGAGAGGCCGATCCGGCAGCTGGATATACGTTCGTCGTCTTTTCGCTCCCGTCTCTCCATATTTATCGTTCCCCTTTTTTTCCTTTCTAAAATCAAAATCGCAACCATGATAGGCCGGCTACGCTCGCATTTGGTGGACAGCCGACGTCGCTCGCAAGCGCGGCCGATGGAACGTTGTTTGTCCTCCAAACTGAGAAGACGGGAAAGATAACGGTGCTAGCAGTGCGGAACAACCAGACGGTTTATACCCTCCGGCCGACGTACAAGGCCGTTTCGGTTGCTGCGTCGGGTAACGTTGTCGTCGTGGGCGGTGGGGAGGCATGTCTCTGCCTCTGTAGGTTTCGTATTATGGGGACTAACGCGAGAGATAGGATGATAGCAAGGTCCACGTATACACCTGGGACGGACACGCATCGACGCTCGTCGAAAAGGTCACATCGGAGCGTGTGAGCACGAGAGGCCAGATCACAACGGTGGCTGTATCAGCAGATGGAGGGTATATTGCTGCCGGTGACGTGCGTTTGCTTTCCTTTTCCGCCTTTACCTTCATCTGGGACGCTGACGAGGA
Organism: Xanthoconium stramineum; assembly: GCA_038090315.1. NCBI lineage: Eukaryota > Fungi > Basidiomycota > Agaricomycetes > Boletales > Boletaceae > Xanthoconium > Xanthoconium stramineum. The sequence continues at coordinate 7,441 of JBBPMO010000862.1, read as the reverse complement.
CCCGGATCAATCGGGTTAATAGTCCACCGGGAAGATCGTCCTCTTGGATGGCCAAACCGTCGAGGTACGCATCCATCCATCCTCCTTTCTACCCTGCCCCATCCTTCACTCTCACATTCACACTCACACAGAAACGCACCGATAAGTGGACCCACCATGCGGGTCGCATCACCTCTCTCGCATTGAGCGCGACACACCTCGCGTCGACCTCGCTTGATACGCACGTGTATGTGTACTCTCTCGAGGCTCCATTTTCGCGGTACGTACACGTTGCAGGGGCTGCTCCGATGGGCGGGGCAATCGTGTCGTGGCTTCCTGAGGGAAGTGGTGATGGGAAGAAGAAAGGGAGAGTGGTGAGCGGGGGTGCGGACGGGTGCGTCAGAGTGTGGGAGGTGGTCTTGCCTTGATGTAAGATGGAGGTTATATGCTCGTAGAGCGGTCCGGCTTTCTCATGACGAAACACTTGAGCGGTAATGTCATCCACATCACCTGGACCTCATTCAATAAAGACTACCATATGACCGAGGCAAGTTGGCCGGAAGAGACTGCATAAATGGTGTAGTATATTGCTCGGTACAGGATGATACCTAAAGATGAGGAATATATGTTGTCCAGGAGACGGTCTGATAAGCAGAACAGGGTACAGCACGGAGGCTGGCGAACATCAAGCCCACGAGGGTCTCCCGGGCCCCGGCGGCAAGATACACTGCCAAATCCAGGGACGTGGATTCGATGGCGGTACTCCTGCCCCTCGTGCACCACCCAACGCCTCTCAAGGCGAAGGTTAACCCCTTCACAACAATCAGGGCTACGGGAGCTCCTGTCAAAATGAGCGATGCAATACGCCATATCATCCTCTCGCCCTGCGCTACAAAAGGAAAGTTCCATGCACTCAGATGCAGTCTACCAAAAAATGAATGAGGAGGATGCAAGCAGACTAGTGGCTCATAGTCCGATAAGCACACAACAGCCCCGCATACTCCCAACAAAAGATGATTGGATTACGATGTCTATATGTTACACATGCACTAGCTACAAACTGACAGACGGAACGCATAGAAAGGACGTCAACGGTACACACTCTCGTAAATCATATCCAAGGCCGCTCAACGTGGTACATCCCGTGTCTCCACAGCAAACTTCCAAAAAAGATCATTCGATCAATGTCCAGTCTGACAAAGCACCAATGGAATCTGCTGATTTCCGCTTGGCGATTTTCCCTGGTATTGTCACTGAATGTGAGTCCGATGGGAGAAAAGAGTGGAGCGAAAAGTTCATCACCCATTTTGAATCCATCTGGATCGAGCGGTCGGACAGGTTTGTAGAATTGTCCGAGAGTCTTGGGGCCGTACAGGCCCTTGTCAAAGTCATAGAAGCACTTGAGGCCAACCAAAAAGGTGATGAGCAAGAGCAGTAACGCGCCACTCGCTGCAAGCGTGTTTCAGTAACCGTTAACCGGAATAACGACTCGACGGACTGAAGACGGTTAATGTTTCGCGGGTGGTGATATATTCGCTTTCGGAAGATGGTAGATAAAAGCGGAATAGTTTGTAGGCTACAATCAAAGCGAGCTGAGCGTACGGAAGCATGGCCGAAATTTGAACTTACCGACTGCGGCAGTGAAAATACACCCTGAATCAGTTACCCAGGCAATGTCGAACACGACTCACAGTAAGACATGCATGGTACCATTAACGCGAGTGCCATCGACATCATCCTGGAAACAAATTGGCTACTGAACAGTTGATGCAGTATAGAAATCGTACCATTTAATTTCATTCTGAACGGCATAGCCGCATCCGGCTATCAAGCTAAGGACTACAGGAATGGCGGCAATGGTAACCACAAACTCGGTGGAATTGGTGGAAAGGACGACGATAAGGAGCTGACGGCATATCATCAACAACCCTAACGGTATGAATATGAAAAGGAATGTGGTATATACCTGCATGGTGATACCGACGAAGCAGAAAAAGTCGAACTTGAGGAGACAAATAAAAATTTGATAGAACTGGTACATGTCTATTGCATGTTTGATGAGTCAATGGAGTAAACCGATGATACGGAGGTCACCAACACTTCAACCTAGTGTCTGCCTCGACAACACGGAATATGGCCCATCTAAACGCAGTGAAGTCACGGGAACGCCGTTGGGAACAACAATCTCACCCAAATTCTCTGTAGAGTTGTTTGATCCAGAAGATCAAGAAAAGCCATGACGCAGTCAGGGTACATGGTGCAACTATAAGAAAGGGTTCCACCATGCGCCACAGCCACGTAGTGTCATTGGAACATTGCGGCAAGCGGCAGGGCACAAGCGCCACCATCGTTTCGTGAATCTGAAGAACAGAGAAGGCGATGAGAGCACCGTGAAACACTAGCAGACGCGGTCAGCTAACGTGATACAAGATTTCAAAAGAGCAATACATGTAATGCCAAGCAGTTGAATGATGTTTCTCAGCCGCAGGGCGTCGTAAGCCATGAGAAGCTCGAACAACCTGAGAAACACAATGAAAAAGTGCCAAAACGAGAAAGTTGGAGCAGGGAATACTCGGCCAGAATGAAGAGAGCGAGATAACATGACAACGTCTAGTGGCGTGTCAGTACTTCGATAGAATGGAGACTCTTTCTATCGTAGGTACCTTGTATATGTTGATATCAAAAATATCGCCGAGGTGTGCCTCTACCTATAGAAGGCTTCTTTGATCATGCGACACCTCCCTTGGAAGTATCACTTACGATTCCAAAGGTGGTTGCGATCATCGTGATAACAATTACGGCCTCTGAAATACAAATTTGGTCAGGCCACTGGACTCGGTGGCTCTTTTACTCACGAACTGCGACTGTAATAGGTGTGTGAGTATCGCGAGACATCTAAAAGCCAGTACAATTCTATACATACTCGTGATGATGAAAGCACGCTGGGCTCTGGTGCCCATTAGAGGTTCTACTACCGCCATTGGAGACCAAGAAAGCAAGCCTGATGGCTTGGCGGTTGTCTGCGGTAACTGGCTTGAAGTTGCGTCTCAGTGGTTATTGTTGGATAGAAAGACTCGGGTTATAGTGGTGCACGCTCTGCGGTAAAATTACCTGACAGCCCTGTTTTGCAATATTCCTTCCGGGGAATTATTGTATTGCCATACATGCTGCTCAGCGCTCAGCCGTCGCGTGTGTGCCTTGAGGCTAAAATACCTTGGCATAGCCGTAGTGCGTGTCCCTTCGTTTATCCACTGTTATGTACAATACGCACGTTCTCCATTCCGATGGATGTACTTACCTAGGGTACCTACTTGCTGCACGTTCGACTGAGGTTGGGAGACGCAGAGAAGGATAGTCCCAGACTTCGAATAACCGACCAGATGTTCATATGTACTTATATCGCATATCCATCTCACGGTGTTGATGATCCGGGAATCGGAGTGCTGTAAGTGCATTTCCCGGATCGGACTCCTGACACCCACACACCCACTTGCAGGAACCACGATGCTAATGCGAATTTGCAGAGGTAGACAGAGCTACGAGCATGAGCATAGTACCAAGGGGTCCTTGTCTCTTTCTCTGGATTCTCCATCCTGAACCACGGTTAGCAAAGACTGTCTAATCAAAATTGAGCGACCAACACCGGGGAGAGTCATGGTTCATAGTCCAATATCATCCGTCGCAAATACTACAAGAGCGTAGAATTTGGCGCCTTTCATTTTCCCTTCACCGACCCGATTACTCTTTCTTGCACTGGAGCAAAGACACTGGCAGGTCGTCGATACACCGCCTTTGTGACACCTCGCGGTTCGTTGATCTCGTGAGCCCTCACTGTGCACCACGTGCTCGAGAGGAGAACGAAATAAACGACGGCAGCTTGAGCGGCACCGTATTGTCCGTATAGCGTTTGACGTATGCTCAAACGAGTTCCTTATGCGGTGTGAGATCACGAGAGATTTTTTGATTTGGTTCGACCGGACCGAACAGCCTGATGCCGTGACGTGACGCCTTGGAGGAAGGGTCGTGCCAGTCCGGACGACCAACCTGTCACTACCAGTACGGCGGAAGATGCCATGATGGTCTCTGAAGCATCGGGGTCATAGAAGAGAAATCACAGCGCGACATTGAGATTCTGGCGAGATGGGTGAGATCTCCAGGTCGCAGACAAGGTGAATTCGGTGCGCGGACACGAGGAACATGGATTATGAACTAGTACTTATGAACTAGCATTGCTAGTAGAGTTGCCTTTTTGTCCCCATGACTCAGAGGAATGCTGGCCCAGAGCCCATCCAATGTGTCCTATGGACACGGAAAACCTAAGCTCCATCTTTGTGGAGAGATGTTATAAACGAAGGGTGCATACTACATGATGTACAAGTTCGTACCAACTATATACAAATGTGTTCAAACACTGTTGGGGAACATGGGGACCTGAAAATGAGGAACATAGGCTGCCCAAGTGACACTTGCGTAAGTGCCACAAGGCGGAGAACGGAGGCTGACAAGTGCCAGTACTATAAGGACCAGTCGAGATAGAAAAGCTATACCAAGCGACAAAATCAGCAAGGTGCGCTCGGCGAAGTTACTCAGGAGGCGCAATCCAACACATTTCAAAATGGAAGTGAAGACCTTGCCAATGATGATGGAAAATGGAGCTATCGTCAAAACAACCGCTGCGAACTTCCACAAACCCATTTCAAATTCCGTCGCGAAATCATAGTCCCATGCGGCCAGATGCAGGGCACCAAAAATAATCCAAGTGATGCAAAGTGCAACGAGCGCGCCCTGTTCTACCGCTAGAAAATTGTTCAGCCGTGTGCGGAGTGGAAGGGGAGGTCTCTGAGCAAGCTCGTTCTAACCATTGAGATTGTCAGTCAGCACATAGAAACAAACACGCAGATACCGACCTTTACAGCTTTTTCCTCATCACGTGTGCCTAGTCTGCGAGTCAGAGTAGAATGGTCTGAGTATAGTCCCACTACGTTGAGTTATAAACACTCACAACTTCGAGTCACGCTGAACTTATCGTGCATAAAATATATACGGAAATTCTGGGCGGAGTGGTTTGTTGTGCCAGAAGAATAGCAGGAAAGTCATGACTATGGCCATGCAGACGGTGTCGAGTTCGACCAGCGTGACAACGAAATTGTGAAAGTAACGAGCAGCGACCTGTACTATGAACCAGGTCAACTGGACCGTAAGGATGATCTTTCCCAGCGTGTCCGTTTTGCTCTTGTCATTGATTTCATCCTCCGTAATATGTGGGTTTGCAAGTTTATCCTCGTGGAACAGATCGAGATATTCAGACCAACAAACTGTCTTCTCGCCGTAGTCGGTGCGGTACGCGAAACCACCCATCTTGACAAAGAAGCTGTGTGACATTGTCCATTTAACCTTCGAGTCGAGGCCATACGCCGTGGCCTTTGCTGAGAAAATTTGTGAGACTCACACCGTGTATCTAATACCGAACAGAACATACCACGAAACTCCTTGAGATTTCGACGAGCCGCCCGCCATTCCTTGGTGGCAATATACACTGTCCACTCTGGCAGTAAAAGAGAACGGAGGGCGATGTATAAGGTCAACAATTTCCGAAGGATGAAGATGTTGTGCAATTTTTGCGGAGGAACATCAGGATGGATGGCTTGCCATACACAAATCAACAGGGTAAACCCGCAGCTCGCTAATATACCCAAGGTGGTGCGATAGTTCCCATCGGATTCAGAAGGCGGGCAGGTTGGAGTCAAAAGAGTATCTTGACTGTAGACGCTCTGGACAAGATAGAAAAGGATGAACAGTAAGTGATGCATGGCGAGACGGGGACAGGAAATGCTATCAACCGCGAGGTATAAATAAGCGTCTTGTTTTTTGAGTCTAGCACGCAGTCCACATGACAATGGATCAACATGCAGGCTGTGTCATGAAGTGGCCCCGTCTTCTTAGGGTCCTCCACTGGAATGATGTACGTAGTACCGTGGACATTGGGAAAGCTAAGTACTGTAATGGCAACAACTTTTGATCAACCAAGATGGCAAAACATGAACAAAGATTGATTTCAGCCACCTGGCATAGCGTTCTCAGTTTCGCCCCTATCCTTGGGTCTAATTATATGTATGCAGTGGGGTTTGGTCCATCACTATACATACCAGTGTGGGGTTTGATGAACACAACTTTATGATGGGCGCCTATTGTGGCACAAGGCGTCATGTTTTAGGCACTCCGGAAAAAACAATTTCACCCAAAGCCGCGAAAAATGGTCTACCAACAAACCTGTTAGGCACGAACATAAAATTGAATGGCGTCCTGGAGTAATTGAGTGTTTTCTCCATAGCAAGTCGTAGATTTCCGTTTTCCAACAAAGGCACTAAAATAGGGAAGCAGGCTATTTATTAGCTTGGTGGCGGACTCGGACAGGAGAAACGGCGAAAAAGTTCTTTGTCACCCCCACCCCCGACTGTTACGGAATTCGTGCCTTTACACGATATACCCTACATTTTCCTTTCCCCTGATAGACCACCCTATCTCTCCATCAACGAATTCCTCGCTTCTCCGGACCGACATCAAGATCTGTCCGCATTCATCACCGACTCCTCGTTCCTCTAAAACGGAATCCCGTTCCAACAATAGATATGTCTTCTTGTTTCACCTTTTTGTTGTCTTGATCCGCTCTGCTCTTCCACCGGTCCTTCGGACCGCTGGTCTCCATTTAGTTCCTCGTATGTTTTCCTCTTTAGATTCCGCAGCTGCTCCGCATTCACTACGCAGCACCGGTCCCCCGCTCCGTTTCCCCTTTCTACATCGTACGACTCTCCACCTCTTTTTCCTATTGGTTCAGCGATGTGGTAGCCTACCCTGAACCTTACTTAGAGCTCTGATTCCCTTTCCGCCCTGTACTATAAAAGGTCACTCGACCTCTCGATTGTTCCTTAGCTAGTTCTACGCAATCCAGCCTAGTTTCTAGTCTTCCAAGGTTCGCCTTGAGACCCCTCGTCTGAAGCCTTCCCTTACCCAGAACAGCTCTCTTAGGATGCTGCGACTCTTCGTGAGATCCTCCCTAGGATACTCTGCTCAGTGCGAACCACATCCGGTAGGAGATTACTCAAGGACACTCCCTACACATCGAAGATTACTTGAATGACACTCTCGATACGGATCCGACCGGAGAATACTTTAAAGACACTCCCAGTATACGACGAACGGCTAGTAACCAGGCCTAAACATAACACCGACCAGCCAGTCCTACATCAATGACAGGCACCTCCGCGTATACTTGGTCCTGGTGGCTACGCAGGTAGTAAGCCACAGACTGTGGGACGTGGTCTCACACATTGGCGTTCTTGTATGTGCATCGACTCTCTGCTCATTGCCCTTAGGCTCTGTCTTACTCTCCTTCCCTCCCACAAATGTATGGTGGGCGCTGGCGTCGAATGTGCGTGACACGATCCCTAGGCATGGCCGGCAT